>PVHY01001107.1:7500-174372 GCA_004024945.1 Uropsilus gracilis | reverse complement strand
TTTTTTTTTTTTTTTTTTTTTTTTTTTTTTTTTTTTTTTTTTTTTTTTTTTTTTTTTTTTTTTTTTTTTTTTTTTTTTTTTTTTTTTTTTTTTTTTTTTTTTTTTTTTTTTTTTTTTTTTTTTTTTTTTTTTTTTTTTTTTTGAGACTAAGTCTTGCTGTTTTTGCCTGTGGAACCTCAGGCTCACATTGTCCGGGGTACCACGGACTCAAGCAATCCCCAGCCTCAGTTTCCCAGTCATCTGGAATTACAGGTGCGTACCTCATGCCCAGCTATATATTTTTGGGACCAGATCTCACTATGTGCTCCTGGCAGGACTTGAACCATGATCCCTGGCCCTGGCTGTGGCTTCCTAGGCTGCCATTTACAGGCATGTGCCACCATGCCCAGCTGATACTAATTTTTCAGTGTGACTTTTAAAACCCCAATAGACTTCTTATCACTGTTTTGTTTGATTGTAAAGAATCCCAGCTCTAGTTTGATTTGAGTCACTTTCAATAGCTCCTTTTTCTCATCTTCGTGTAGTTCTTTTTAAATAGAGCTATCTTGAGATTGTTGCCTTCAGGAGAGAGCGTGCTTCTTCATGGCACTTCCACCCTGAGGAATTTTCTTTGGTAATAAGTTTTAAAACAGGTGAGCGGAGGGGTTTGGTAGGGTTTCTCTCTTGGTTTGTTACTCATGTGCCTTCTCCAGATCTTCTTGATCTCTATTCTTCCTTCTCTGTGTCTGCTCTGCTTTTCGTCTCTGCTCAGCTCCATCCTTCCTTGAGTGGGCCAGGGAACCTGGAACTTCATTTCTGTGAATATCACACTGTTACAGATTCACATCAAGAATAGTTAGAGATCTACAAGTTTAATCACAGATTAAATTCCTAATTTTGCATCAAAATTAGGATATTTTTTAAATATTAGGTTTCAAAGTATGAATGGTATTTAGAGAAAATAATAAGAGACAATAGTTTGGTATGCGGCCCTTTAGAAATAGACTGACACCATTCAGATCTTGGGTTTATCCATTAGTGGTTATTAAACATACTTACCATAAAATTTATTTATTTATTTATTTGTTTGTTTGTTTGTTTGTTTATTTTCATCACAGTAGTAAAGTACCATGGCATATTGGCCAGATGACTTGATGTTTCTTTTTTAAAAAAATTATTTACATATAAATTTCACATCTTTATAATCCCAGGGATTCACCCCCCAACCCTCTCAACTGTTTCCCCTTCCGTCCCCCCCCACCTCAACTTGTGTGTCTCGGTTTGGTGGTTAGTTTGTTTTGACTTTTCCTCATGGCTTTTGTTTATTTTTTCCTTATATCCCATAAATTAGTGAAACCATTTGGTTTCTGTCTTTTTCTTTTTGACTTGTTTCTGCTAATATGATTTCTTCTGGGCATATCCATGTTATCATAAATTCATCAGATTTGTCATTTTTAATTGATGAGCAATATTCCATTGTGTATATATACCACATCTTTTTCATCCAGTCATCTGTTTGGGGGCATTTAAGTTTACTATAAAAGTTTAGATAAAACTATTATTTAAAAAGCTGCATGTATCATAACACTTGCTCAGTGGCTGATACCTAATATGTCAATAAATTTTTAATAGCTTTTAAAGGAAAGTTAGTGTAAAGAGTTGTGGGAAAAGGGTGATTATGGTCGTTGGGCTAGCAAGCTACTCATGGCACTGTCACTTTAGGAGAATTGCTTCTCCTTTGTTGAGTTCTATTTTCTTCCCCTTTGATTGTTTCATTATATTTCTTAAGGCACTGCTTATACTCTCTTGACTTTTCTGTTATGTAGATATCTTAAAGCCTATATAATTTTAGAGTTGATTTTTCTCCTAAAGTTATTTTCTACTTGTTCTCTCCAACCTTTTCAACATAAGAAATTGAGCAATCTAAGTGGAAGTAGGGCATAAGAAATTGATATTGGAGGGAATAAAGCATATAGTTTGGGACTTTAACTATGGTCTTTTAGTTATGCCTTTTTGGACATAATGACAATGGGCTTGAAAAAGTAAAGTCACCGATTCATTAAATCAAGTTTCTTATACTAGCTTCATGGCATTATCTCTCTTACTTTTTTTCAGAAGTTATAAATAACTTAATATTACGTTAAGTGTGATCCATTAGTAAGTTACTGACTTCCAATATTAGAATATCATACCATTTAAAGATGAATCTTGGAAAGAACAGGCATGTAAAATAGGACAAATTTAAGGAAAGCAAAATAAAATCACAAATGACATCTAGTGAAAAAACCTTGAAAGGGAATTGTCTTTAATTAGTTCACAGTTGGAGATTGTTCATACTGCTTATTTTAGTTAAGTCTTTCATTTGGGGAGAAACAAGCTATTTAAGTTTCAGGATGCTTGCGGGTAGTTGGGGAGCAACTTCAATATCCTGCTTTATTGAATAAAACTCTCTGTCCTCAATATAGCATAACTTTGATAGGCAAAGCATATCTATAAAACATCATAATCTATTGGATTTTGTTACCCATCAACAACATACAGAAAGGTAATTTAGTAAACTAAACTCCTGGAAAGTATATTATGTATGAGTCACTGATATTTATTTTAGTCAGCAAAATAACCTCTGGCATATTCCTAATTGGGAATTCTTTCTACTGGGCTTAATACAAGTCTAACCTTTTGTTTTTAGGTAAAGAATATCCTGGTTAAAATTATGTGGTGCACTTCTCTTTATAATTCTTTACAGACATTCCAATAAACAGGTGAAATTGGTGTTATAAAGTTTTATGGAAACAAGTAACAAGGGTCTTGTTACTGATAACAAAGGGTCTGATAACAAAGATCCATGAGGAACTCATTCAACTTAACAAAAACAAAACAAAAGCCCAGTCAAATAATGGGGCAAAGAGCTAAGGAGACACTTCTTGAAAGAAGAAATACAAACAGCCAATAGGCATATAAAGAAAAATACTTAACATCACTAATAATCAGGGAAGAAAATGCAAACCAAAACCACAATGAGATACCATCTTACACCACTAAGAATGGTCCATATGAAAAAAAAAAAGCAAACAGGCTCAACAAATGCTGATGTGGGTGTGAAGAGGAAGAAACACTTTTACACTGCAGGTAAGAATGAAAATTGGTCCAACCATTATGGAAAGCTGTGTGGAGGACCCTCAAACTAAGAAAATGGAACAACCATTTAATCCAGCAATTACAGTTCTGGGAGTTTACCCAAAGGATACATAAACACTAATTCAAAAGGATACCTGTACTTGGATGTTTATTGAGGCACCATTTACAATAACCAAGAAACAGGAACAGCCCACATGCTCAAAACAGACAAATGAATCAGAAAGTTATGGTATATGTACACAATGGGTATTATTGATCAGTCAAAAAAAGACAAACATGTCATTCACAGCAACATAGATGGAGCTAGAAGGAATCATGTTGGCAGAAATAGGCCAGAAAGAAAAAGAGAAATACTGGATGGTCTCCCTTATATGAGGGAGATGGGGAAAACAAACAAACAAATGAGCAAGAAAATTTAAAACTGATAACAGAACTGAGGCACGGAGCAGATTGGAGGAGAGTAGAGTTGAGGGAGGGATAGGCAAGAGAGTTTAAGATGGTTCATGGGTGATAGGATGGTAAGAGAACCTCAGGGTAGACAATGATGTAAAAATATATACATATATAATAAAAAAATAAAGTTTATGAACAAATATGGTACATTCAGAAAAGAATGAAACTTTTACAATATTTTCCAGGTTACTACTTTTGCTAATCCTTGGTTTTGTTATGTGCTCTGGTCAAGACCAATACTATAGTTCACATAAGACTTACTTCAGATATTTCTGTGTAATAATACTGGGATCTTTAAGAACTTTGGGAAAATAATGTAAATTTAGCAGTATTGACAAGCAAATCTGAAACTGCACAATGAAAAATATCTGTATGTATATTTCATAATGTTTATTTAGCCATAATTTATTTATAACAAGAGATATAGCTATAGTAGAGTATATTCCATGAATATTTGTATAAACTTTCATTTGTCCCTCATTCAGAATGTGGTAAGAACACATAGAAAGTATAATTATTACAAGTCTCTGGCTTTTATTTATTTTCTGTTTTTAGATTCTGGGACACTTTTTTGAATGAGTTCAACACATTTCTAGTTTCATACTCATCATTACTGAAAAGAGATGTTCTAATTGTATGGTCTCAAACTCTACCCTTATTCTCAAAATTTAGTTAAAGATAACTATGAAAACTTTTTTGCCCAATAAGCTCTGCACAATGCTAGTGCCTTCTTTGATTAAGAAGAAACAGGATTTCTATATACTTATTTGATTATTTCAACAGTTCTGCTTATTCTTCCCCTATCTTATTACTGTGTCCTTCCTTTGTGCCACATTTCTGGAACCTAGAAGAGTATAGAGATTTTTAATGAGGGAGAATGACTTATTCATTAGGCATGGATACTTTGATACTTCATATATCATACCCTCTATTGTTTCTTACCAACTCAGGGAAGAAGGCAGAAAGATCTTCTATTTAGTTAATCATTTTCATTGCTTATAGAGGGTTAATGTATTAATAAAAAATAAAATAAATGGTTAATTTTTTAAAAATCATAGAAATGCTTTGTTTCATTTTATTACCCTAATACCTGTCTTGAAATAAACCCTTGGCATTTGATCATTCTCTTTTTTTCCAATTAAAGCAATAGTTTACCCCTTCCTTTTTACTTCTCCATCAGCAATATGCAGGCTGTTAAAACCAGTCTGCTAGGTGGAATTTAAAATTCAGTCTTTTATTTTCCATCATTCCTCTTCCCAGTTGTCTATGCTGTATAAAACTCAGGCCACTCTTCTTTCCCATTTTATTTATGATACTCATTCAACATCTTCAGAGACATGAGATTATCTATAAAGAAGTACTTATATACCTTCAAGTGCTACAGAGGGCCTTTCTGCTTTGTAGCAATTTGTCAACATTAGCATTACTGGCATTTGGACCAAATAACCCTTTTTTTGTGTGTAGGGTTAATCACTGGTTACTAGTAATGCTCCTCCAGTTGTAATCAAAAATGTCTGCAGACATTCCCCAACATCCCCTGGGTTGGGGGAAGGCAAAAACATCCAGGTGCAAAACATTGTTTTGCATCCATTTAATTTTTGTATAGGCTGGAGTTGTGTTCTGCAAGTAACCAAACATCTGACTATCGTTTAAAGAAACAGATATTTCTTCATCCCTTGAATTACCTTGATCAGTGAGCAACTTTCTGTATGATCTTTCAGATACCCAGGTTCTTTTTACCTTTTTACCAGGTATCTTTTTACCTTTAAGTAGCCATTCGCTGTCATCTATCCCTAAAGAAATATTTTTGTGTGTGTTTGTCCTATATGTGTTTTTGTGTCTCTATATTTCCACACATTTCCATTACCCACATCTTCCTTTTTTTCTGGACTACCTGGTTTTCTTATCTCTGGAACTCTTAGCCCCTCACTCCTAGTGAACATTTCCTTAACTATTATACATGGAGTGATTCTTTTCTTTTTGAAAATTGATGTAATTAAGCTATTGAATAGAGGAATTTGGGCATCAAACTGAACTGGAGTTGAATCATGACATTAACTATTTATGTAAACTTGCCCGAATTATTTACCTTCTGTGAATCAATTTTTTTATGTTTCAGGTTAGAGCAAGATTATGGAGTATATTAAATGAAATAATCTTCTTAACATAGCAGTTAATATATACTAAATATGGGTTGTATGTATAACCATCTTCAGTGATTATGTGTGCTGACTGTTAAGTACCATATTGCACCCCACATTTTTCTTTTATGCTTACTTCGCTATTGACTGAAGCAGCTAAGATACTCCTTCAAACAGTGTGCGTTTCTTACTTTTGTAGTTGAAGGAGGCACTGAGGGTAGAACTGGGAGTTTGGAGTTTTAGTCTTACCACATGGGTATGCTGATTACTCATGTTTTATACAGTTGGGCTGTTCATCTCAAAGTCCTAAATTAAAAAGTCCTAACATGATAATGTCTTTGTTTTGAAATACCTGTTGATTAAAATAAAAACCACAAATGCATTTTAAGAAAATTAGCATTTTATTCATAGCTACAAATGCAACTAGCACATTTCATTATTCAAAGCAGCTCTCTTCTCCATTTTACACCCTGCTTTCACTGGTGCCTGCCCCTATAATCAATTCTCCATAGAACTGTGATCTTTTAAAAACTGTAAATCAGGTCTTATCCCTACTTTAGCTCTCAAGTGGCTTCTGTGACCCTCAAAATTAACTGTACATGTATTGCTTTGGCATGCAAAATCCTACATCTGGTTTTACTCCATGTCACTATGCCAGACAAGCTCAAATATGTTGTCCTTCTGTGTCTGAAAAACTGTGTCTTCTAGTGACCTCGGTATTTGAACTCTCCTTTCCTCTGCAAGAATTGATCTTCCCTCGTAAGTCTTTTGTACTGATCTTTCTTGTCATTCAGGTACTGGGTTTAATATTACTGTTCTTGAAAATCTTGCAGAGATGATCTAATTCAAGTAACACTTGTCCTTAGTAGCTTTTCAGCATTCAAGCTCCCAGTTCTATATAAAGCAAAGAAGGATGAACTATTTAACATGTGCATTGTGTTGAGTAATTTATGACACTTGAGGGACCACACTTTCTTCTGTCCACATACAGAGGCATGCATATTGATAACAAAATAGCTATGTAAACAGACTCCTCCTTGGAAATTCTAAGTGAAACATTTGGATTTCAACATTGTAAATATATTTTGCACTTCATTTTATATAGGTGACCCAATTTCAATAACTGGAAAATAATCTTTCTTTTAGCCTTACTATATTGATAATTATTCAGATACCCCTTTTATTCCACAAAGCAGTTCAGAGGCGTTAACCTTTTGACGTTTGCTATAGGATTGTACAAATAAGTCCTCACTTAAAAGTGACTTTCAGTGGCAGATGAGAATTCTACCATGGAACCACCAATGTTGTCACTTTCAGTAAGATGATGTATAACAAATGCTGGTCCTCCAGTAACACCAAGCTTTTCATTGTTGGCTGGGATTTTTTTTTTTTAAGCATTACTACAAAACGACTTTAAACAAAAGAACTTTAGTTGATGACCTGCTATACTTTTAGAAAGAGCATTTGCTAGAGGTCTGTGTACAGTTGCAGTAAAACTTGACAGATGAACAGAATGCTGAGAAGAAATTTGGGTAACTTGATTACTAAAGGGCATCTCAGCATGGTAGTTAGATTTTTAGAGGAGTCTGAATCCACTCAGATTTGATCTTATCAAATACTGTAGTGTAGAAATAATTCTCAGAATATGAAGGTTTTTTTTCATTTTTATATTCTTGAATGCTACTTATTACATGAATAGAAAATAGTAAGTACTTTATGTATAAACTGGATCTTTGTTTAAACAATTTGCCATTTTGCAGATAGCTAAGTAAAAACAGGTATTTTGCTTATTTTTTGATGTTCATAAGACAAAACTAGATCTTTATTATCTTTAATTGAGATCTACAAATTCAGTCTATAAATACTGCAAATTACAAATTCAATCTATAAATCCTACAGGTTATTTTTATATTATTATTGCTATATTTAAAATATTAGTAACTGGAAACTTTTATTGTAAGATGCTATCATTAAATGCTGGAAGGGTAACCATTATTATTACTACAGTATTCTATAAAATTTCAGCTAAAATTTATTCTTATCTATACTATATAAATTCCAAGACTATACTCTCTAAAATTTCATATCTTTAGACTGATAAATATTTATTAGTTTTAAATTTTATTTAACATCTTTTACTCATATTTTATATTTATACCTACTTGAGTCTATATTTTTATGGAACTTCAATAATATTTAAAAACTAATTCAAGAAAATTTGCCAACATTGTATTCATAGTATGATTACATTGCTTTAAATTCTCTTTTAAATACATGCATACATATTTATACATACACTATGTTATTTATACATACATTATGTTTCAATATTGGAACTTTTCCATTTAATTCAAGAAGTCTGTTCCATGTGAAAAGTCATGATTAAAAAAGTTTTATAAAATCAATTTTAAAAATTGTATCTAGTGAGAAATAAACAACTTTGATGCTTAAAAAACAAAACAAAACCAAAAAACAACAAAGTGAGTTTTGAATATTAAGTATGTGATTTTTGCTTTACCAGAAAAAGTGACAGATATGCCCCAAATACTAATTAGTTATATATGCATATATATATACATACACAAATACATATATATGTGTGTGTGAAGTTTTGTGATCAGACAGATAATTAATCAGAAAAAGAATGGAACTTAAAACCCTTCTCATACCCTGAGGTATGTCATTTTGGTATTAAAAAATTTAATTCTACATGCATTTTTTGAAATGATGCAAAACATGTGAAACATGTCATTATTTATTGTATTTTATTGTTACAATGAAAGAAATGAGCTGAGTGAGATTAGCTGAATCATTTCACCCAAGATTGACTTTATTTCAATATAGCATCTAAATAAATACTAAATAATAAATACACACAAATTAATGTTGACATATGTGTATATGTATACCATAATAAGTAAATTGCTCTTGAGACTTTTTATGTTGCCTTACTGTTAGCATGGTAAGGATACCTCTGTCAAGCTTTCCATATAATTCTCTTTATTCTAATTAAATATAAAATCCTGCATCTTCCAGTGCAGATTAAAAATGGGTGATATTTGCATTCTGCAAAATATCTTCTGTATTTTCTCATGTAGATAGGGACAAACATTAGTGAATATTTGATGCCCAAGAACTCAGTGTTGATCTATAGCAAGCATGAATCTCCTAGCAGTTTAGAAAGCTAAGACTAGTAGTACAGCACTCATTTAACAAGGCTTTATACTTGTCGATAATGTTTGGTTCATATGAATGACAATACCTTTATACTTTTCACACAAATTTCTATATTTTAACTCAAGTGATCAGGATAAATGTTATGATTTCCATAGAATAGAGGAACATCAAATGCCTTGAGATTGTCTTTGTAAAATTAAGCAAATGTCTAAGAAATAGATTCTGAGTACACACCTTGTCCACTCTATTACTCCATTGTGTGACAGGGCTGCTCAGTTGTAGCCTTCTATAGAGGGGAGAAAAAAAAAAAAAAAGCTTGGAGCAAAATACTCTGGACATAGTTTTCACTAATTGCCTGTGTGATTGTGACTTCAAAGTCTTGCACCTTCTATTTGGCCAGTAGCTACATCTATGATGATAACATTCTTAATTTAGCTTATGTATAAACAGGGATGCAGAAACTAAATCCACCTGATTTGCTATGGAAATTGGTTGTCTAAAGTAGAAACCACATATCCATTGAGAAGGAAGTCTAGTAAATTAGTTGATGCCTGGAAATAATTGCTTTTCCAGATGGGCTTATAATGGATTTATGAAGTATAAATAGAAAATAAAACAAAGTAACCTAGTTAAAGGATATAAAGGCTTTGGATTCTTGTATGAATAGAATAAACTGTTCAAATACATGAGGTTCTGTTTACGAAATGAAATTAACAGTAGCGGGAACTTCAATGTTATATATCATACAAATGTTAAAATAAAATTTTGCACTAGTATTAATATTAACACATTTAAGTATAGATTTTTTTACTTAATTCCTTATAAAATCATTTATTTTACCTAAGACTGTATTTTAGGAAAACACTTGATACTATATAAACCCAATATGCTGTTTTCTTGTATGTGATAAAGGCACTTCATAATAGATGTTTCATGAAGGCTCCTAAATGAACTGAATGAATAATGGAATCTATTCCATAGAGCTATTAACATTTTGATTTTTTTATTTCAAAATTCTTGTACTATAATAGAAAAGAGGATATTTTAAAACTTTAAATTGATATTTCTATTTTGCTGGCTCTTTCACTCTAAAACTCTCTAAACTCAAATTGGTCCCATACAAAAGTACATTACTTTAATTGTGCTGCTTAAATTACAAGTACCTAGATATGCCATCAGGGGTCCCATCTGTTTGATCAGTGCCTTTGGCCTCAATGACTAAAATTGTTACATGATAGCTATTTAACAAATATTTATTTAATAATTGAATAATTACGTGTAGTTTTTTTTTTACACATTGAACACATTTCTTTATTTACCTTTTGACTCTTTAACAATAATTTATAGTGAAATAGAGTCTACAAATTGCTTAATGGCATGTCTTCAAATGTATCTAGATTAGATTCATAGAAAATTCAGACAACTAAGAAAAATACAAAATTAAACTTTACATAACTTGTTTTTAAATTGAGTTAGAGAATGTGCCTTGTTTCCAAAATGAGGTTTCATTTAACAGCTGAACTCTATGATCCCAAAGGTTGATCCTACAAGTCACAAATATATTGTTCTTCTGTCCTTCTTGCTCTATTGCTAAATCCAATATTGATTGTCTTTCGCCCACCCTGCCCTGCCCAAGGATTTAGGATCAACTTTAGCAGTTCTCACCCTGCAGCTAGAAAATTTAAAGATCTGATTGGTCCTTTGCAGATATTTCCAATGCTCCTGCTGCCTCACTGTCATTAATGGGAATAACTGGTTCTGCTGACAGGGGCCGGCATTTTGCAACTTCTGTATGGGCAAAAGCAGTCATTAGTGTTGGTAGGATGATTTGCTAGTCCTGTAGTTTTTTACCAAGTTGTGTCAGAGAAAATGAGGACTTTTTTTTCACAATACTAAGTATATTTACATTTGTTCCACAACACTAAAGACCAAGTCAACCAGTGGTTCCATTTTTTTTGTTTGTTTCTCCAATCTTTTAGCTTAATCTCTACAATCTTTCCCACTCTCCCACTCTGCCTGCTCACAGTTCCAGGAGACTGGATCAGATCTTGAACTCACTACTCACCATGACAGCCAAGTATCAAAATTTGCCCATCTCATAGCATCTTTCTTAGGCAATCTGAGGGGGTATGTATCTATGTCTGTTACTCATGCATATTGTTGTAAATCAACATCACCTCAATAGAAAATACAGTTTAAAAAGTAGGTTAAAGAAGTAATCAAAGTAGGATAAATAGTAATCAATGTCTCTAATCAATTTTTTGCCAAAATTTCATAAAACCTTTATGAATATGCAATCCTTACATGTGTATAGAATAAGTTGTGTCAGTAACTAGTAGTTAACAATTTTTACTACCATTAATATATTTTCCATTTCATTATAAGGTTTTCTGATCATCATTAGGAAATTTCTAAAACCATTTGAAATACCTTAGCATGCAAGTTTGTAATAACTGTTTAAAGAATTACCATTTGTAAATAAACAGATGTTAAAACAGCGCCTAGATGTAAGCAGTTATTGGCTATTACATTTCTTTGATAAAGTCTTTTTAATTATCTTCATGTTGGACTATGAACCTTTGCCAAAAATACATAAAATACTCCCCAAGTATATCAGAACATTTTACCAAAATTATATAGATACATAGGATGTAAATTAATAGAATGCATGTTCTGAAAAGACTTTCCAGAAATCCAACATCATTGTAAAATCTAATTATTGTTAATTTTCATGTGACACCAGTCCATGAGTTTCTAGCATTTTGTCACTTTTCTTTAGTGTTTTTTCTTCCTCTTTATAATTGCATGCAGTGTTGGTCAACTCAAGTCTAACATGCATCTAATGAAGGCAAAATTATGACCGTGTCAGCATATTTAATGACTTTCATCTTTATATTTATTACATGGTCTATTCTCTTTCAGAACTGTATTGCTAACTTTTGAAGCTGTTGATAGGTTTTATATGATAGCTACATATTTTTATCCAAAAATATTTAAATTAATATCTTCTGATTAGTGTAAGAAAACTTTTCAAAAATCAGAGAAAATTAAGGATGCAAACTCTTAATCAGTTTTAAAAACTGCTATATAGATGCATATTGAAACAGATTATATACAAAAGGGCCCTACATAATATGTTTTCTCAGGCACAAGCTAGGATTAGGCTTTCAGTGATGTGGGAGGCAACTGTAGAGATCACTTGAGCAGTTTGGGTACATTATGAAGAGACTCTCCAGTCCCTGAAACATTTAAAATGTGTAGATTAATGACACACTTTGTTTTCTGAGAACTGATTAAAGAATTTTTTTGTCATTTTGAGCTTCAAAGAGATAAAATATCTATCACAGCAGACCCTGAGATATAGATATGTTTGCAATAGTCAGAAAAGTAATCTCCTTTCAATAAAACTTAGAGGACATTAAAAGTTAGGTGTAATAAAATTTACATATTTTCTCTTTAACTAGCTTCTCCTCAACTCAAATAAGAATCAAAAAATAAAAACTTCTTACAATTTATATTAAAAAGTTAATGGTTTTCCATACTTTTGATTTTATGATAACATACAAATTGACTAAACCAAAATTCAAAATATTTTTGCTGTTGATCAATTTTCAAAAACATTTTCAATGATGTTTCAACAGTTCACATGAAATCATATCTACACTGTTTGTTTGAATTTCCTATAATAGCAAAACCCCCTTTTTTCTCAGTGCTTTCGAGATTTATTCATGTATCTCCCATTAGAGTTAATTGGAGTTACTAACATAAATTCCACATCCTCCAAATGGAGAATAGGTTTCTTTAATGTTGTTTTTATTTTTTAATAAGGTTAGACTTAAAATAGAATCTTGTATACAATTGTCTCTTTTGCTCTGGGAAATTAAAATGCCTTTAACAACTTTTAGGGTTAGGGAATTGCAATCTGTTGCAAACTTTTATTTTAATTCTGTTGCATTACTATATCATCACTACAAATTACAATTGGTAATGAAAGAAATAGGACAGTAAACTAAAAAGCATTTTTCCAACAAGACACCACTGTTTACATACTATTCGTAGTTTTATTTGTGGAATTACTTTCCTAATGGCATATAACACTATTTAGAAAAATTGTATTTGTTGTTTTTAACAATAAAGAAAAAGAAACAGGTACTATCTATTGAAAGGAAGGTATAGTTTTCAAACAAACAAAAGCTCACTTTTTTCATGATACTGATTGTTTTATTATCTTTTTAGATTTGATTATTAAATAAATGTATTCTTATAACTGGATATTTTTATATATGCGGTTAGTCATAAATAGTTTCAGAAATTTGAAACCAACTTTTAAAACACTAATTATGTTTATAAAAGAAAAGTCAAAGAAATCGATGCTTGTCAATTTAAAAGGACAAATTTATAACAAGTCAATGTACTTACTTTCAACAACCTCTTCCCACAAATTACAGAAAATCTGTTCTTTGTGTCAAACATGTTCTTGAAAAGCCTGTACCCCCAACAGTTCAAGCAGGAGTTACTGTAAATTAATTTCACCTTACATTTCTTTAGACTTTCAAGATGTTTCCAGGGAAAAGAATTTATAACAATAATTCAGTAAAAAATCATACATTGTTCATCTATAACCCCTTTGACATCTCATAAACCCTTCAGAAACAATTCACCTAACAAAAACAAGGCAGTTTGGACAGTTTAACAGTCAATCAACAAATGAAACCAAAAGCATTCCCATAAGAAGAATGTTCTAGGTATATGAATAGTACAAGGAAAGCAAAGCTTTAAATTTCGTGACAACTATAATGAAAAAGAAAAAATAGTATTCTCTTTAGCTCAAAAAAGAACCACAAATTGTAGCCAGAAGTAGAAAGAGACTATTTGTCAAGGGCCTGACTTGCGCTAGGTACTAAATTTAACATTTTGTCTTGTCTAAATCACTTAATCCAATATGGCTTCACTTTATATTCTTTTTAACAGATAATGAGACTGAATAAAATACTACTCCAAGTATATATAACTAATAAAAGTTTAACAAGTTCATACTCATTTCTTTAAAAATAAAATCATCCACTGCAACAAATATTTTCCTAGTGTTTCAGTGTTATATGAAATATAGCAAGTGGACAAGTTAGTACATATTTAAGACAGAAACCTAGCCTTCAGTTATTATTTTGAAAAGCACTAAATTTGTCATTTTAAGATAATTATATTAGCCTATGTGGATATACAAGGGTGTACTTTTTAATTATTAGTTTTTTTTATGAAAGAACAATCACCCCAACATAATTTTGAAACTATTACTTTAATTACACTAAATTTTATAACTTTCATAGTTTTCTTAACATTATTTTAAAATAGAATACTTTTCTGATTGTTGACATTATATTTGTAAGAAATTATGTTAATATGCTTTTTGTTGCATTATAGAAGACTGAATTAATATAGAAGTTGTGAGAACCTAGAGTAGTCAATAGTTTAAAAAACCTTTCTATTTTCTCTTGCATATTTTCACCAAAAAATTAATCATCATGAATTCAGTCAAACAAATGCCATTCAATAAACCATTAATAGAGTAATTTGGAAATGTGCCTCCCATCAGTTTGGAGTTTCACACACACCTTTTCACATAATAGACAAATTTTCATTTCATCCATTGAAGCTATATCATGGTAAAGTGAGAATAAAACAATATGTCTTATTGCTGATGCATTCTTTAGCCCAGTGAAATCAGTGCTGAATAAACATTTAAACAAATTTATTTTAAAATTTGTTGGCAATGAGGACAAAGGATATTTTATGATTTGTATAATTTCTTTAGAACTATGAAAAGAAAGAAGCATCCAATTTATCTAAAAATGGATTAAAGGGGGAAAGTAATATTTACCAGCTTAAAGTGACTACCTGTTCTATATGAAACCCATAAAAGGAAATTGATATATTGTATGTAGGAAGGCATTTTCTAAATTGATTCAACCATAATATTTGCATTAATTCCATCCATAGTTATTAAATCATATTCTTAGTTTTCTTAGTCTTAATTTTTTTCATATTCTATGCAAAAAAAATGTCTGGAGCAATACATTGCAGTAGATGAGTTTGCAGCCAGACTCCCCTGAATTTTAATTCTAGGAATTTATGTCACCTCTCTAAGGCTCAGTTCCCATATCTGTAAAATGATATAGAAAATTTATGTGCTTATGAATATTTTTGAGGATGAAATTGAGCCATATTTATAAACATTTTAGCATAGTGTTTACTACATAACATTTCAATAGAATGATAGCAATTTTGATTTAATGTTTTCTGGAAACATATAAAAAGGTCCATTTCATAAATAAAAAAATTGTAATGTCACTATCCTCAGAACTCTTTTATCAGAAAGAGTTCTCTTTAACTTTATCTTTTAAACTTTATCTTTTAACTTTATCTTTTAAACTACCAGTGCTCATCCTTCAATAATAATTGTATAATTTGATTTAAAATTATCTTAATACTTGAGTCAAAATGAAATTTAGCTATACTATGGATTATTTGTTACTCTGTCAAAGAATATTAAATAAAAAACATTTCTCCATGAGTGTGCATTCATATATTTAAGCCAGAATTGAAATTCTTCATGTTCTAGCAGATAGCTAAAATGTAAAAGAGGGACATTGCTACAAATTTGTATTACAATTTATATTATAAATTTTTGTATTATAAAAAGTTGCCTAATAAAATAATGTATAACACAAGGTAAATAATAAAATAATGAGTAGAAGTTGACTACATTCCTAAACTTTATGGAGAAAGACTTTGAAGTCTATTATTCTAAATTAACTTTGGCTTTTTCTATTAAAGTTATAGAAACTACTCATAAGAAGTGTATTAATAGATCACACAATGATATATTTGCAGAAAATCAGTATATAAGTCTATCGACAAAATTGATAAAGTAAAATTTAAATTCTTCACTATTTTATGCTGGAACATTATTATATGGAATTTTTCTAATGGGACCATATCCAAATTGTAGCATTAACAGATGGGATCCTGTTGGGGTTCCACATTTTTAGTTATTTAGGACTTTAGTAAACAGTGATTTTATCCAGTATGTGATTGGAACAGATGTGATCTTATCAGGGTTCCACTTTTTTTCAAGGGCATAAAATTGCCATGATTTGCTGTACAGTGCTGGAGTTTACTTTTTGTGGTTTTAGAACCAGAGTCCTTTTTAGCCAGAATTTGCCCTTGGGTTCTAAAACATCATAATAGGGAGTTAATGTTTTATTCTCTATTAATCCCATTAAATCCTTTTAATATTAGAGCATGTGTTGCTTTATAGCATTAACTAGTGTCTTGCACTCAACAGTATTTTCACAGTTTATGACACTGCTTAGGGCATTAACAAACAGCTGTTTGAATTAAATGAGCAGTTAAGGACCCTGTTCATTAACTCAAAAGTTTCATGTATTTTTAATTCCTTAAATCTAATGGTATTATCACCCTCCAAGAAATCTATCTTTGATTATAATTTGCTCTGACCACTATTGGTTATGGGGAAAAGTATTATTGTTTTTGAATATGAGTCATATAGGGGTGAGTATCGCTAATGAATCTTAACTATCTTATAACAGTTTCATTCTTATGGGATATAAAACTTTAAAAGTTGTTTACGGCAGTTGTCTTAAGATTTTCTCCAATTTTGGTTACTGATGACTTCATTTAGCTAATGTAAAGAGGCAGTTGGAACAGAATTATTTGCATTTGAAATGGTGCAATCAGAGGTTTGTGACTGACTCATTTACAAAAAAAGAAAATTGTATTTGGACAGTGACAGATTATGTGATGCAGTCCCTGGTGCAGAGCAGAACCTTCCTAGTCACTGATTTTTTTTTCCATGTAGCGATCATGGCTTCCAAGGCACCCATTGAGACTTTACCTTCTATTTGATCATGATCATAGATATCTGGATTCAGTAGTTTGGACCAATTAAATAAAAGGGCAATTTTAAATTAATGTTTTTGGCATCCTAAATAAGGAACATGAGGACAGGATTCTTGATTCATTCCTACATTCCCATACCCTACTGATGCCCCGTCTCACTTTGGATTTTCTTCTATATAATAGGTGTTCCATGTCTTTGAATGAGTGATTAGAGGCTTTTACAAAGGATTTTTTTTCCCTGTTGGCTGAAACTCCTCTAGGTTTCCCAAAGCTCAACATATAATTTGACCTTCAGTTCTTTTCATTTTCTCTATGGGATCTGTGAGTCTTTGATAGATATGTCCAGTTCACTTGGGTTTAGGAATCATTTTGATTCTTTATAAAATTATGAAGTGGGACACATGATTTCACTAATGTAACACTCATTTTTTATCACTTCTAATACCACGAATCAGTAATTTTCAAGTTTAGAGAAGTGGTTTTTGTGTAACAACTGAAACGTAGTAGGTAAATGAATAAGAATGGTTTACTAAGAGAAGTAGAAAACTATTGATCATCAGAAACTGAATCTACATTTAAGTTTTGAATAGACTTAACAGGAGCTGGATTCCATACTTGGAAGTTTTTATTAATTTGTCTGAATTGGTTTGGAATTGATTGCTGCCCTATGTTCATCCATCTTGGAGACTTGGAGACTCTAAGATAACATTTTAAAATAGCCATGTGTCTCTTTTCCTCAGCCTATTCTGCCTTCTGTGAACACTGGATCCTCTCCATCCTGTATCTATTGCCATGATTGAGGGCAGTTCCGATAATGTCAAGAATAAAGAAGGTATTTGGAGGTCTCCTTCCAAACCTTGACTACTAAATCTCTAGACCATAACAGAGATTTAATTTTTCTTCCTACTGTGAAAAATGCCAAATAATCAGTTAAAAATATCAAGCTATTTTGGGGATTTGGCCTTTAAGAGTAAAAGTTAGAAATAAATCTCAACTCTAACAGAATAATTTTAACTAAACCAGACTCTAACATTTGGACATGCTGCCCTTCATAGCATTATGAAGAGAGATAGAGAGAGAGTGAGAGAGAGAGAGCACCATCATATTTAAGGAGTCCTTAGAGAATCCATATATTCAGATAGATTACTGTCCAGAGCACTATTTTTTGTACAGCTGAAAAGGAGTATTTCTACATACAAAGTTAAAAATATCTAAAATGGAAACATTTTTAGTATGTGTATGCTGAAAAGGAGTATTTCTACATACAAAGTTAAAAATATCTAAAATGGAAACATTTTTAGTATGTGTATGTTATACACATTATATATTTTAGATATTATATACATACTAAATATATACATATATGCATGCATATTATTATATATAATAAATATTACTTAGGGAGTTTGGTTGCCAGTGTTCTGATTTTTCTGTCAGGATTATGTGGACTCTATCCATCTCTATGGCCAACATCCAAAGCAAGCTATCACCATTATTTTCTTGAATTATTGCATTAGCTTCCTAGTTGGTTGCTGCATCTACACTTATGTGAGCCCTGATGAACTGGATCTGTTTCTGATAATGCAGTCTGCATGACTTTAAGTACCCTTCAATAACCCCCATCCTACCACTTCGCACACAAAAAATAACTCCAAACAAAATCTGATCTTCGGTGTTAACCATGTCTTAGTGCCTTCTCTTGGTTCCTATAAGCATGGAAACTAGTATTCTGAATGTGGTCTGTGCAGGCAGTCACTATACACCTCCCCATCCATATCATAGGACATTATCTATCTAGTTCATTGTACTCTGGACACATAAGCTTTCTGCTCCTCAGATGTATCAGGCATTTCCTCCGACCTCTTATTACTGCTGTTTCCTCCCTGAGTAAATCATACCCACTTTTAGTACTCCATTTCGTCATATGCTCAGAGAACCTTTCCCAATCCCTCTGTCTAAAGTTTTTGCCTCTTTTCAGGTTCTTTTTGCTCCTTTCACCTACAACACTGTCTATGCTGAACTGTCTTGCTTTCTACACTGCCTGGCATATACTCTCTGCGTCAAATCATCCTATCCTCCTTGCCATTGTAATGCCGGCGTCCCTGTTTGGATAAGTTCTTCATTGGTTCTAGCAATGAGAGCCCTGGAGTCCTTGGTAGATTTTAGTCTTTAATGGTCTCAAGGAACCAGGTACATAAACATACCAAGCAGGGAGGCTGACAGGTAAGGAGGCAAGCTAGATTGTGGGGTCAGGGGTCTGGGAGGCAGGCAAGGCCCCTACACCTCCAGAAATCTTCATGTTCTTTCTCTAGATTCTCTCTGGCATTTTCACATGCTCTCACCCTCCTGTTGCTTGCTCAAGTTTTCTTCCCTTTCTTCTCTCCTCCTAAACCCAGGTGAACCCTCTCATACATGCTACACATACATTGTATGTATAGCAATGGGGGAGGGCACAGTACCACAGGTACTGGTCATAGAGACAAATGGCAGAAGACTAAAAAGCCTGATGAACTCGTTTATTCTATAAGCACTCATTTCAATACAGACTACACAATTATTTGAGTAATTTATTTTTATTTTATCCATTGGAGATAAAGTATTTTTTCACCACTTGATAAAAAGCATCTAGCAGCCAAAAGAGGCACTCAATAAGTATTTTTAAATAAATGGTTGAAATTTTCAGTATTTTTTTTTATTTAAGAATACACGAGCCATTTTTAGGAAAATAATTTGTATTACTTAAGACATAGGATAATTTAGGTATTTTTTAAGGATATAGTCAATTTTCATTACTGTTCAAGTAACCCTTAAAATCCTTAAAACCCTTAAAAACCCTTAAAATAAGTAACTTAATTGCAATGTTTTTCTTCTACTAGAAACCTAGCATTTATTAAAATTTTGCTTGATTTATGTCATATATTGTTTGATTTGTAATATTCCTTATATACCATATGTTCTAGCTTTATTCCAATTGAAAGTATATCAAATTATGCAATACCCAGAACAAAATAAGAGATTGCAGTAATTTTGTAGATCACAAATCTAGAATAAGAAGTTGAGGTCTCCTAGTCTGGAAATATACACTAGCAACCAGATGGAATAGTTACTGTCCACAGTGCTAGGCATTGTCAAGAACTGGGGAAACAATCTCGGCAACAGGTGCATAGCATGAACATCCACAGCAGCACTCATGAAATATATGTGGCTTAGAGTAAGAGGCAGCTGGCTTTGTGCTTTGAGATAAGGTGCCATGAGGAGGATGTCTGGGAAAGCGGCTTCTGGATTTGGCAGATTCTGAAATCAAGACAAATGCTTACACCTCCCATTTCATTGTTTTGTTTTGTTTTGTTTTGTTTTGTTTTGTTGAGACTAGGTCTCACTATTTTTGCCTGTGGAACCGCAGGCTCACTTTGCCTGGGTACCACAGACTCAAGCAATCCACAGCCTCAGCTTCCCAGGTAGCTGGGATTACAGGCACGTGCCACCATGCCCAGCTATATTTTTTGGAACTAGGTCTTGCTACATGCCCCCCAGCAGGAGTTGAACTGTGATCTCTGGCCCCAGCCGCAGCTTTCTAGGCTGCCAAGTACTTACAGGCATGTGCCACTATGCCCAGTCCATTTCATTGTTTTACCTGTTTTTTTCATATAAACATTTACTACTCTATTTTTTATGATAGAATGACAAACTTGGTACAGCTTTTGTACAAAAAAGTAAATAATATGTCAAGTAACCATTCACATAAATTATGTACTTTTGCAAATATTATAATTATCAAACATCAGAACAGTCAACAAACCATCAGTGCAAAAAGTTGACATGAGTAGAAAACAAGATGTAGTTTAGGTGTCTGAAAAGAGGGAAAAGGAAAAAGCCAGAAAGCAATTAACCTAAAGTTAGTGGTATTTACTCACAAGTGTTCTTGAAAAACTTTTACTGGAAACCAGAAACTAAATAATTTAGATATCCCCTAGGGAAGCCTGTTTGATGCTAGCTATACACCTGTAGCACAAAGATGAACCTTGTAAAAACTCAACTTTCTGTTCCCGCATACATCAGGCCTGGGAGAAGAGACCCCAATGGCCCTCAAGTCAGAACTTGCAGGTTCTAGGCCGAAGAGTTCAACTGCAGTCATTAGACTGACATTTGTTATCAACGAGACGCTGCTGAACTGTTGTTCCAAGGCTGTTGCTGTAAAACCATAGTGCATTGTAGTTTGTTGGAGGTTAGTAGCACTTGTTAATTTGATCAAGGCTGAAGTTTACGGAGGATAAAGTAAACAATGCAAACTGCAGACACCATCAGTTTCCTATGGGCAGTGAAGTGTAGTCTGTTCCATTTACACTTCACAACAACATCTGATGGGCTTTGTCAGTGCTGCACAGAGTAATTAAACCTGAAATCAATAGCAGGCATTTGTCATGTTTACAGCCGCTCTTTCTGCTGGGTTAAACTCATCAGTTTAGTGCCGTTCTGTTTTACTGCAGAGACACGCTCCATTATTTCTTCAGGTACAGTTGAGATATTCAGTTACATGCCCAATAGTTTGAATACGACATTAAGATTAAAAGGGACAGGCAAATGGACAGTTTTTGTAATTTATTTGCTGATTTTCTTAACCAGGATTTCCATTTCCTTCAACCCTTCTATGAAACCCTTTGTGGCCTGAGATAATATATTCCCTTAGCTCCCCAACTGGCAAAGTCTCATTTCAAATTTGATAGAATTTGACACCAACTATAACATACGCTGGATTGCTGACATGTTTTTATTTGAAAAGAGTGAAGAGTGCTCAAGATTCAAAGTTGTTGCCTTATTTCAAGAAAATTGGTCTTTTCCATATATAACTAAGTATTCTGCAGAAATTTGATTTTGTCAGTTTTTAAAATCGCATCCTTCATGATTTTTCCCTTTTGCTTTTTTTTAATTTATGTTTCTTAGTATTTTAAATTACATGGTTAGAGCATGTTGGTTTTTTTATAACTAGAGAGTTGGCAGTTCAGTGGATAACCTGAATTTGACATACATAATTGAAGAAAATTGAAGAAAGTGTCTGTTTAAGGGCATTTCAGTCAACTAGTGAAATAGTTTATAATCCTAATTTTATGCAAATAAATTTAAGCATTCATAATGCTGTCTCAGTGTACCTAAACATATGAAATTATTCTAAAAATTATTCATATGAATATGAGTAACTTGAATATAATAACTCAAGACTTTAAATGTCAACTTCTCATATAACAGTCTAGTCATTTAAATTAAGTTATACTCAGATTGCTTTTAAGAATACATATTTCAGATAAACATACTAACTAAAGACAGTGAATATGTTAATCCTTATTTTTAAAGGTAGTTTTACATTGGGGGGTTTACACTTTTACAAGCTTGTAGTGGTCATTCAAGGATTGTGTGCATGAGGAAGAGCCTAAGAAGTAGATCTTATCTTTAAGTAGAACATGGAATGTCTTTGAGATCCTGTTGTTTCTAGATTTTGGTTTTTTTAGTCTTCTTTACTAGAAATAGTACTTCATGGGCATACACATATAGTCCTATACTATATTCTAATTCAATAATTTCAAAATAATTCAAATATCTCACAAGGGGCCTTGCTAAGTAAGACCTGGTCCTGACTAGCAATTCCTAATGCCTTTAAGAGGTTAATATACCCTTCCCCAATATGCTTAGTTCAAATTTTTGAGAAATATGCCATTTTTGTAAGAATTCTATCTGATATCAAAGCTACTGAGTGATAAATCAGTTAGGTATAACTCATCTTGGACACAATTTGAATGATTTTGAAAATGTTGCTCCAGTAGTCAATGTAACATTTTAAATGTAAATTGTAATGAATTTACTTATTTGAAACTTGAATCAACTGCAAGAAAGGTGAGATTTGGGAACTTTATCCATAACGGTGCTTAAAATAAACACATTTTTAGAGACTGTGAGATAATGATGCTAGTTCACAAAGCATCTGGTTTTACTGAACTCAAACGTTAACATGTGCTTAGTAATCCTATATGTTCCAATAAGCCTAAATTGGAAGTTATTTCCATAGACCATATCTCAGAAAATTAGGTATGTGATACATTGTTTTGAGGACTGCTTCATAGTGCTTAGAAACTGCTTAAGAGGAATTCATACAAAAAATATAGTAGACTTATCTAAAAGTGACCTCAGAATAATAACAATTAGGCTTGTTAAAGAGTCGTGCAAATACCAGTCATTAATGCAGTTGTTTTCTCAAATTCTCCTACTTAGTAATAGGCTCTAGAAATGAGTTAAGTCAGTAAAATAAAATTCAACACTGTTGCATAAGTACTCATTTATTGTTCATGATGATAGTTATTAATTCCTTGGAAAAATATAACCCCACATAAACGGAAATGAAGATCATCTTTACACAATTTCTCTAGGTGGTGGGTGAATGATAGATTTTTTCTTTTCATATATGCTTTTACCTTTTCAAACAGATGATCTTTAGTATTTTCTAAGTAATGCTGTAATGCATGCTGTCAAACCAAAGAAATAATAAATGTAATGAAAATCTTGTACCAGTAATTTCAATATTGTCATCAATTTTATCTACCTAGTAGGACAGATAATTGTTGCTTCTCATCTTAAATTCCAAATCCCAACACAGTAAATGATCAATATAATTATTGAAAAGGCCATACCTTTGCCAGAATCCTCTTCCAAATTCAAATTAACTACTGTTTTAGTCACCAACAGCAAACAGTAACATGAACAATTCAGGCCACTTTAGCAAAACAGCAAAATCTGTACAGTGCTATAAAGTATATGGCATACTTTGATATTTGTTTTTTTTTTAACCTGATGTCATATCTCTGCAATGTGTACTCTCAAAATATAGAAATAAAAACAGTAACATTTATAGCATTTAAGTGAGTTTTCCTTGATTATTGTACTTTTAGCACCTAACCTTAAGTTAGATTCTTCTAACTCAGATTCTGATGATTCTATAGCATTTTGCTACATTCTAGAAAAAGGTTGTGGTAGGAAGCATTCTTAGATGACAACTGCACTTTGATCAGACAAGCGAAACCAATAGGATATCTCTAGATCTGTGTCTATATCTGTACCTATATCTATCTATACCTGTGTTGTATTAGTCATCTATGTATGTGTACTTATTCATTTATTGTAGTAAATGAATAAATAAATAAATGAATTTGTTTATTTGCACTAAGTGCAACATTTGTAGAGCAGTTAATGAAGAGAAAGGTTGTAAGTAGACTATAAACAAAAAATATGCTGACTGGTACACAAATGGAATTTCTTCGATGAGTCTCAGCATGTAGACATCTGCCCTCTGTCTGCCATTCCTTTTGCATATCCCCGGGAAACTTTAGCCCTGTTTTCAAGTCCTTCCAAATAATTAAATTGTGCTATTCCAATATCATCTCTTAATTTCAACTAACGGATATTAAATCTTTTAAATACCCAAGGCAATACTTAGATTAGTACCGTTAATGTAAACATCCTTGCTGCCAATTGTAATATAAACATCAACCTCACCAATCTACATAGGTTCTTTATTGGTTCTAGCAGTCACACAGACATACCAGGCAAAACAGGGACAGGGCCATGCCCGGGGGGATCAGGGAGGCAGGTGAACTCCCCAGCTCCCCAGAAATCTTTACACTTTGGGCTCTCTCTGGTATTCTTTCATACTCTCTGTGCCTTTTTACCCCCTCTCTCATAGGCCTTGGTGTGCAAACTCACACATGCATACACTCACTGGGCTGCACAATTATGGGGGGTAGACGAAGCACTACAGGTGCTGATTATACAGGTTAATGGAGAAAAAGCCTAATTCACTTATCCTATTGTATCTAATTAAAAACCTGAGGCATGAAGTGTAGCCAAGTTGACACATTAAAAAGCTTATTACAGCCCATCCTTTGTCACATGGATATCAGCACATCTCTATATATTACACTTAATATCCAAATAAAGACAAAAACAAAAGATTATTTGCATCTCTAATGGTGCAAATCTCTTGCATACATTGAAAAACAAAAAGTCTTTTTCCTGAAGAAAATACCAGGTGCTTGAAAATACTGTTCTCCTTCTGGTATCATGTGACTTAAATGCTGGAATAATAAAAGTATCTAAAATTATCATTTTAGATAAAATGATTATTTGATAAAGGAGAGAAGGATACTTAGAAGATATATGTATATAGATCTATCTACATGTACATAAAGATAGATATAGATATATACATATATATGTCCAAATAGGGAGGAAATGTTACTAACTATAGCAGTCTTCATTTTTTGCAACTGGTGACATAGTCATAGATGTTATTTACTGCTACTTCTTTACTAGGTATTTCACATCCCTTTTTGTCCTCAACACATACATCAGCTGGCCATGGCTATTTGCTTGGTGGGTTAACACAAATCTTTATTCATAAAGAGTGTGGGGCATTAGCAGTCCTGTCAGAATTGGGTTGTAGGAACTTTCAATTGACAGTGATCATAGTACTTGGGAGTAATAAGAAATGCCTAAAGGATTGCTTATATACCAGACATGGCCCTAAGTACCCTCAATTGCATAGTATCCAGTCATTTTTCCCTTGGCAGTCAGAATAAATCTCCCCAACCAGACAGCAATCACCATTTTTTGCTTGTTGATCTAAAGACGTGATGAACATCAAGTTCTAGTTCAATAGAATAATTATATTCACTGGTAGAAAATTTCTTCCTTTGTATCAAAAATCTTTAGATTAATGATGCTTAAGGTCATGGGAATGGGAGATAGAACTTTGTCAGTGGAACATTAGGGGTAAAAGTGAGTAGAACCACTTCAGTTTTTACCCTTCATCCATGCACCAATGAATCCTAAAACGGGGAGAAGTAGCATCATGTACTGGGTGATGATTTAGAGTAGACACATATCTGAAAGGCATTGACTCAGTCCTATAAGCCATGCCACCGAATTGGTGGCATACTTGAGTCTTCAAAGGCCTATTCTGTTAATTGGTTGCTTCAGGATGATGAGGATCAATGAATTCTAGGACCCTGGATACTTAACTAGATTTCATTTCCTGTGAAATGAGTTAATTGATAGAATCTATGTTATGTATTAGGCATTCTTATAAATGTTATTCTTTAAAGTCCATGATTTTAGATAAGGTTACTGTAATCTCTAAAGTGATTGACCTTGATTACTGAGAGAAAATTGTCCATAATAGGGAGTAATAAAGATGATGTCTATAGTACAAGAGATATTTCAGGGAATCTATTAGTATTCTCATGTCCTCTGAGAAAAATCAATGCAAAACTACAACAACTCAATTCAGTGCACTGTGGCACCTATATACTTCAAGAGTGATGATTTAAGTCACCACACCAGGCAAAGAACCACAACAGATTGAAGTGCTTTGTGTGCAGAAAAAGTAAATTCATACCAAAAGTACATGTATATGCTATATAAGCAAAGCAGTTCAATATAATCAACCTTTCACTAGGTAGCTGGTTGAACATCCTGGCATAATCCACTGAATAGGTCATCCTAGACATTTGATGTATTAGACACACTACTGAGTCACTATCTAGTGAGTATTCACATATTTTACACTCTTTCACTTATTCACATACCCCTTCTCCAGGTTTTCCTTTTACAAGTTTTCTAATCATAGTTCTTTCTAGTCCATGACCATCCAGCCAAACCATGATTCAGAGCTCATTAACTGATATAGACTCATGCTATTTATATAGATTCTGACTATCCTACCAGACCAAATGACTAACAAGGTACAGCACTCAGGAAGTTCTATCCACTGGGAAACTTTTCTCACTACTACTCATCATGCCTGGTTCAGAACCCCACTGCCGTGCTGCAGCTCTCCACTTGCAGGTGGTGCCTGCCTGTCGAGAACCATCTGTAAACCAGCTCCATGTCTTTGTCTTCCTCGATCAGGTTGCAGAAAATTGCTATAGTGGAAGGAAAAGTTTTTCCTGCCCTTCTTAGGGTTCCTGGCTGCATCTGAAAATCAAGCTAACAAAGACAATTAATAGGAGATACACAAATTTATTTCATAGAAATTTTACACTACATTGGAGCCTTTATAAGGAAAGGACCAGAAGTAACAGTTGGATCTGCATATTCTTACACTAGTTTTGATTAAAAATGGGCAGTCATGAGTATGATCAGTCAAAGAGTATGAAGTAATTGTAATAAATCTGGGAAAACTTGCCAAATGCATATTTTTTTTAGATTCTTTTCAGTGCTCTCTTTATCTTTGGATATAAGGATGCTCCTTCTCTGGATATACAGAAGGGTACGGTACTTTCAATTGTCAAATGATTGTCTAATGTCCTGTTTTAGGCAGAGGAGAACTCAGAGTGACCTTCCTGCTTCTGTTATTTTCCCCAAACCCTTTGACTTAACACATGCAAAAAGTCAAAAAGGCACATTTTGCAGAAGGGTAACAACTCCAGGAAAGCATATGTGTGACCTTAAAAAGAGAAGGCATTTTATCTGTGGCTAGTCTTATCCTTAATCCACCACAGTTTCTTGCCTTCGTGTGATTGTCCTACAATTTTGGATTTGTTTAGCCAACATCCACATTTGTATAAGCCAGTTATTTGTAGTCTCTCTCTCATCTGTCTATCCATCCATCTATTCTTACTGCTTTTGTAATTGAACTCGTTCCCACTGCCTATTATGCATTCACCTTCTCTCAGTTACCCAATTAATTCAAGACTAAGAGCTGTCATGAAGGAACTTTGCAGATTCTCTTTAAGTCCCAAATCATTTGATTTTAGGAAATGGAGAATCCCTTAAGTGAGTCCTTGAAAGAAATTGGGCTTTTCCTGGCAAAGACATTTTTGAAGACTAAGAAGGGTTTTGATAGGATTCTGCCTTGCTGGCTTGAAGTCAGAGGAAGTCAGGTGGTTAAAAATGTGGGTGATCTCTGTGAGCTGAGAGCAATGCCTGACAACCAGTATGAAATAAGAGCTTAGTCATGCAGCCTCAGAAAATAAATTATGACAACAATTTGAGAGGAGTAGAAATTCTTTATTGTCCTCTTGGAGTCTCCATATGAGAACACAGATCCAAATAGCATCATGAATGTAAAACACTGAGCAGTGAACCAGACTAGTCCAAACCTGAACTTCTGACCTGCAAAACCCTGAGACAGAAAGCGAGTAATATTTTAAGCTACTAAATTTTTGGTGACTTCTTATATATTAAAACTACTGCAGAACCACACTCATAATCATCATAGAAAATTTCATGTCTACAAGATTAAGACCATCCTCATACTTATGTTTGAATCCTTGATTTTCCTTCCAAATTTTTAGCATTAGACTGACATGGTTTTGACCACTAGCATTATCACCCAAACATGAAAAATTACCCAGAAACCCCTGGTGATAAGTTGAGATTTAGAAAAATAAAACCCTCTCAGTAGTAGCTCTACTTTGCACATAAGCCATGACTTGGAAATCATGTCACATAGACTCTAAATGAGTGATTCAAATATCCTAAAGTCACAGTAACTAACCTAAAGGTGGCAACTTCTTGAACAGTAACTATCAGAAAATATTTTTTTAAACGTGCTAATATTTACTAAGAACTGGAATTAGTATAGTATATACACACTTTGAATTTTAATAATGTGTACCTGAAATATAAACAGTGTTATAAAACATTTTTACTTCAAAATATTAAGTTTCAGCATGTCATCAACCTTTTCTATAATTTGATGATAACTGAAAACTTTAATATGTTATGTAGAGCAGCAAATTTTACAAGGCAAAATATGTTAAGGTTCATATTGCAAAAAATAGATATATATATATAAATCCTTCGATTTCACTGTACACACATGGATGTTAAATCTGAGATATTTAAAGTGTAAAAGAAGTGTAAATAATATATATGCATATATCATGGAGGCAACATTGATTTACAGTATTGCATATGATTTAGAGGTTAAGGAATAAATCTCCTAGGATGCATTTTACCATGCTACCCCCACCACAAAAGCACCCACCTCCCTTCACCATTTTCCACTGAACTCCTTGTACATCCTGCTCTCTATTCTTGCCATCACTGTCCAGTAGCCTCAATTCTACAATAAGACTTCTAGTGTTTGTTACTTGTTTAGCTCTGCCTAATCTTTTGTTCTGTTTCTCTATATCCCATATATAAGTATTTGTCCATTTTATTCTGACTTAGTTCATTATTCCCTCCAGTTCCATTCCTGTTATTATGAATGACAAGAGTTAAATTAAAAAAAAAAAAAGAAAACACTCATCAGTAGTATTCCATTGTATATACACACATTCCCTAATACATTCATCTGTCTTTGGGCACTTAGGTTATTTCAATAACTTTTGCATTCTTCAGGTAGATACCTAGAAGTGAAATTGCTAGACAGTATGGTAGATCTATTTTTTATGTTTTCAGAACCCACATACTATCTTCCATAGAGGCTGGATCAGAATACTTTTCCTCAGAGTGTGTGAGGGTTCCTTTTTCTCCACACCCTTGCCAACACTTGTTGCTTTCAGTCTTTTTGATATGGGTCATTCTCATTGTTGTGAAATAAAATCTCATTTTGGTTTTGAATTATATTTCCCCGATGATAAGTCATGAGTATTTTTCATGAATCTGTTGCAGTGTCTTCGTTTCAGTTGTACTTGTTTAACTGTTCTGTTGTTTCTTTAAGTGATCATTTGTTTACTTTTTGTTGAATTTTATTAGTTCTTTATAGATATGGGATATCAGCCCTTGTCACATTCACTAAGAGGGTGTATTTTTGGTTATTCAATTTTTTTTTTATTTTACATTATCTTTTGGGAATTATTTTCCTTTTATTTTTAAGATACATTTGTCTACAACACTACAAATCATTTAGAGGTATAGGATCACATTGTTATTCTTTTCTACCTTATTATTTGCATATAAGAACACAAATAATTCTTGTAATTGATTTTGAAGACTCCCACTTTACTACATTCATTGTTTATAACTTTTGAAAGTATAATCTTTAAGATTTTTTATATATTTTCTCTTTTCAT
This sequence comes from Uropsilus gracilis, assembly GCA_004024945.1. Classification (NCBI taxonomy): domain Eukaryota; kingdom Metazoa; phylum Chordata; class Mammalia; order Eulipotyphla; family Talpidae; genus Uropsilus; species Uropsilus gracilis. Next base: position 144,500 of record PVHY01001107.1, on the reverse strand, counting down.
ATGCAAATATGATAGTTTTACTTCTTCCTTAGTTTGTATTCCTTTGATATCTTTCTGTTACCTAATTGATCTTGTTAGGACTTCAGTACTATGTTGAAAAGTAATAATTAGAGTAGATATCCTCACTAAGTGACCAAGTGGTTTCACTAGTTACTTACACCAAACACTCAAAGACTAACTAATACATATCCTTCTTAAACTCTTCTAAGAAACTGAGATCAATTATTGACCTCCAAAACACATTTTATGACATCAATATTATTCTGATAACAAAAGTAGACAAAGACATCACACAAGAAAGAGAAAACTACAGGCAAATATCTCTGATGAACATTGGTGCAACAATCTTCAAGAAAATATTAGCAAGTTGAACTCAACAATATTAAAAGGATCATACATCATCTACAAGTGGGATTTGTTCCAGGACATGAAAATTATTCAATAACCAAAAAAATCTGTCAATGTCATTCACTTCAGAAACCAAAGGAAATATAAAAATCATTTGATCATATTGAGACGCAGAAAGGAAATTTGATAATATTCAACATCAATTTATGACAAAAACTTCCAAAAAACTGGTATTGAATGGAACATACCTCATCATGTTGAAGGCTGTATGTGATAAATCCATAGCTAAACCCATAGATGAAAAATAGAAAAATCTTTTCTCAAGATATAGTATAATATTTAAAAACAATTGTATCATTGTTTAAAGTAGCACTAGTTTCTAACATTATAGGTATTTTGAGGGTGTAGGTTCTAACTTCTTCAGATGTACATTTCCACACCCTATCCACCATTAAAGTATCCACAGTCCTTCATGATATCCATTGGGCTCTTTTCCCCATCTGTTGTCTTTCTCTTTCCCTGCATACTTCCTCTGGTAACATCAGTTCTGCAGTCAGAGGTCTAGGATTTTTTTTGGTTTAGTTTTTTTTTTTCTATTTATTTGTTTTATTTCTTTATATTCCACATATAATTGAAAATTTTTAGTATTTGCTTTGCTCCTTCTGGCATGTTTTGTGTAGCATAATTCCCTCCAGATAGTTTCATCCATGTTGTCCTAAGTTTCATGATTAAAAAAAAAAAACCTTCATGCTAAAAATCTATCTCAAATTTCATTTGCATTTAGAATAAGGTTATTAAGAATTTTAGAATCCGGTTCATTTGCTTAGAAGGAATGTATCCCTAGAGGAACTGCTGTTAGGAGATTCCTTTCATAGAATTTGAATATATACCTGGACTAATGTGGAATCACCAAAAACAATTGTTGAGAATTGACTTTTTCAAAGGATTTTCCTATAGTAAGGTTGTAGATAATTTCTGGGTCATACATTACATTAAAGCAAATTTATAAATAGAACTGTACCAAAATTTGATATTGTCATAGAAATACCTATAAGCATTAATGTTTTGCTATCCACAAGTGCTCTTTTCAGGTATGAACAGACTGTGCTGCAGACTTTGTCTAACATCTGGACTTTTCCTCCATCTTCCTTCTCACCTCATCTAGTAAGGAGAGAAGGGGCCCTCCAGTAATTTCCTCATGCAGATTTATATGTATTTTGTATTAAAGTAGACCAGTCTCTTCCTTAGACACTTGATCATAGTCAAAAGGCTGAGAAGTGATACTTTCTTCTTTTGAATATCAAAGACAGAGGTGGGAGTGCAGCCATTACAGAATATTATTTGTTACGCTCATTTATTTTTGGCAGTGCCTGGGAATTTCTCAAAACCTGAGGCATTCCATTTTAAAATTTTACCTTATAGAAATTAAATTTTTCCTGTATTTATGTTGTTTCTATTTTAATGATAAAGGGATTAGTACCAAAAATTGAATTATATTTAATTTCTTCATGTTCTGCTTGATATATCTGTTGATGGATAGATATAATTTGATCTCATTTGGAAAGAATTTGAACTCATGAAATTGAGATGAAGAATTTAAGACTTCAACAATTGTTTAGCAAGTTCTTGAATCATAAAGCGATAGACAGACAGATAAATAGATTTACATATACATAATTCATATATGGAATCAAATAATTTCTATGACTGAGTCAAGTAATATCCCTTACATGCAGTTTAAAAAAAAAAACTTGCAAAGATTAGTATGTGCCAGATGTTTCTGAGGGAGGAAAACATATAATGTACCTAATTTTGAAAACTACACAATAGGTAGACATTTCTTTCTCACCCCAGCTGGTGATCAGTTTATGCCCTGAAGCTTGGAGATTTATAACCCTTGTAATTTTATCCTAAACAGAGTAATTGCAGATGCTCTTACATTGCTATTATTTTAATTAGTAATGAAGACTTTTTCAAGATGTTGAATTTCAAGGTAATGAATTTCATCTGGATGAGACCTAGTATGTAGCTGTGACCATTTAATGAAGGCAAGTATTCCCACAAATTATTTTCTTACAGAGATGTTTTTACCTCAGTTAATTCTAAAATTATTTACAAACTATTATGCCAGTGACATATTGCTGAGTCCTTTTTCAACAAAATCAATGTCCAACAAAATAAATAATGTACTTTATTACTATAAATGTTTTCAACCTATCAAGGGTTATTGATATTTAACAACAGATTATTTGCACAAAATGATTCAATGTGCATAAAAAACATAGTTTTTTTAAAATCTAAACTTAAAGGAAAATTTAATTGTGATGTAATTCATTGTGGTTTCTTCTCTGGATTTTTGGTCTTGTTGATTATGTCTTTTCCATAGTTATTTTATATTCCATGGGGAAATTAAAAAGAGATGCTTAGGTAGACTTTGATTTTAAGGAATTTTCTTATAAGGAGATGTCTTTAATTAAAGATCATGACCTTATTTTTGAAAAAAATGTTGAATACTCTTGGTTTTCAAAAATAGGATTTTTGTGTTTGTCACAGTCAATTTAGGCCCACAGTTTAAAGACATCTAATTTATAGGTATGCCTGATAATCAGCTTGGGTTTCCTTTGACATTTATGTTTTCCCTCTGTGGAAAGTACACGGAGTTCCCCATCATCTCCTTTTACTCCTGACCAAAAGTACTCAGGAAGGGTATAGAATAATCACCAAAACAAATGGAGCGATAATAATATGTTTGGAGCCCAGGTACTAATTCTGTTCCCCCAGTTCATATGATGAACCCAACATTAAAGCTAACTGGCTATGGAAACTAACAAAAGGGAAACTTGTAGTAGATAGGGTGGCTCCATAGTTGCACACCCTACTGTACTGAATTATTTGCTTATCTGTCAGGAAAACAATCTGTCCCACAATTCCTTTATCCGTTTGTTCAAAAAACAAATTAAGCAGTGACAGCATGTAAAAAAAAAAAAAAGGTAATTAGAAAATGAAATTAATTCATAGCTAGTTTATTTTTCCTCTGAGGAAATCTAACATTTTAATCTGATTAACAGATATTAATAGGACACAATCACTTAGCTTCTATTTTGAATTTTATTTCACTCTTTCTTTTTCTGGTGTAGCACAAATGGGAAGAACTTTAACCTATGGCATTTTCTAAGAAAATGGAATAGAAAATTTGGTAAATTTGTTTTCCCTAAAAAGAAACCTGAAGAGAAATGGGAACTGTGTTTGGGTTGATCCAAGCATGTTAAGGCCTTTTATCATTATTTTAAAGTATTATTTGTACAAAATTGCAGAGAATTCTATTTAGAAACTGCTAAAATAATGAAGTGAACTGGGTAGTGTCAGTGGATATGAAACAAATAAAAAGACAAGTACATTTCTCTCCTATAGGAACATGTAAGAAGAAAAAGTATTTTAAAATGGGTACTATGCATAACTGAGTAACTAAACATCAAATATTTTGGTATGCATAACTAATAAAAGATGTACAAGTGTTCTCTGCAGAGAACAAAACATTTCTGAGAAGAAAATCAAAGATGTTATAAAAACTTAGAATTATTTACAAAGTTTATGAATTAGAAATACATTATTTCAAAGATGTGGATTTTTCCTCAAGTTGATTTATATATGCAGTGAAATAAAAATTAGGACCCAAGCATTTTTAGAAATTGATGCATTTATTTACAAGACTGCAAACAGTCAAGTGTGATGAAAAAAGACTTGAAAAAGGACAAAACTGGAGGACTTATTATGCCATATATTTAAATTTAGTGTAAGGCCACAGTAGGAGATATATATAAAATTATAAAATTTTGCGAAGAAAACCAAGAGAACGAAAAGATAAAGATTTTAGGAATATATACAGAACGTAAACATGGACTTTGGTTTATAAAAAATAGATCACCAAAATGTAGTGTAAAAAAAATTCCTGGGTAATAAATGATGTTGACTCAATAAATTATATATGAGCAATTGGGCATCTGTAGCAAGATACAGAAACTTCACCTTTTATTTTACAGCATATACAAAAATCCATTCCATTTGTGTTATAGGTCAAAATTACAAAATTTAAAGAATATATTGAGGAATCACTGACTAAAATTAAATTGGCTGCAGATGCACCACATTAAAATTCCACATCTGTTTATACTCAATTATGATCATCACCAAAATCTAGTTTCTATCTACCACCCTACACTTTCTCCTTTACCTAATTTACCCAATCACTTCCTGTTTCCCTATGGTTAACCATGATTTTTTTCTTATAATCTGACTTTTGTTTGGTTTTACTTGTTCATTTGTTTTCTTTCTTCATATTTTACACGAGTGAAGTTACATGGCATTTTTCTTTTTCTGAATTATTTCATTTGATATGATGTCCTGATGTTGCTGAAAGTGGCAAAGTTTCACCCCTTTTTTATGAGTAGTAGTTCATTGTGTATATATACCACATCTGGTATATATGCCTTTCTTCAGTGAACACTAAGATTTTTTTTTCCCAGATCATGGTTATTGAATATAAAGTGGCCATGAACATATAGGAGACATATATCTTCAAAATTAGCAATTTAGTATTCTTCAAGTAAATTACCTGGAAGTGACATAGCTAGGTTGAATGATGTTTTTATTCTTAGTTTTTTGAGGAATCGCCATACTATTTTCCATGAGTGTACAAATCTATAGTCCCAAAATGTATTTACTCCACATTCTCACCACTGACTGTTTCTTGTCTTGTTGATATAGAACAAATATGAGAGATGATATCTTATGATTTTGTATCCATTTCTCTTATGTATATCTTGTCATGTACCTGTTAATCCTATATATGTTTTCTTTGGAGAAATGTCAATTCATACCCTCCACTCATTTTTTTTATTTGCGTGATTTACCTATAGGACAATGAAATGCTTCATGAATGCTTACTTTTTAAAAATTAACAACTTCCTTCATTAAAAGGCACAACTGAAAAATGAAAAGCCACAATTTAGGAGATATATTTATACTAAATATATTCAACAATATACTCATATCCACAATAAATAAGGAACCCCTAACAAAACAACAAAGATAGAGAACCTTTAAATGAGGAAAACAGGCAAAAGACTGGAAAATCATTTTACAAAAGGAACTATACAGATGACTAATAAGTATGTATAAAGTCACTCAATATAATAATCAATGAAAATAATGATCAAATAAAATGATCATAATATCCCTGGACACTTATCTGAATACTTAAAATGTGAGGCAACAGGAACTCTCAGATATCTCAGGTGGGAAGGGAAATTGGTATAACTATTTTTCAAACTTTGGAACTATCAACTAAAATTGAATTTTTCATATATGAATACACTTCAAATGTAAGGCATTATTGCACACATGCATCAAAATATGTCAATGTTTTGTGTAAAATTTAAATAATAGTTTTATTCAAAAATTTTCTTTAATGATAGAATGAATTAATTATAGTTTATTCATATAAGTGAATGATATATAGCAATGATAATGGATGATATGTTATAGAAAATGTATTATGAATTTCATAGAATCAACATTGAGAGAAAGATGCCAGATTCAAGATCTCAAACTGTGGGATTATAGTTCTGTGGCTGTCAAAAACAAAGAAAATATGTCTAGAAGTGTAATTTACTATTTACTGGAAATGTATGCAAGAAAAGGCTATTTAAGTTCATAGTTTTTCTTAAATATTTGTTGCATAGGTAAACTCATTTATAAACATTTACTAATTCCTGTAAGTATATATTTATATTCTACTTAAATTAACATTTTTTAAAAAGCCAATGGATTTAATATAAAATTTAAAGAAATCATACTTGCTAATACCTTTTTATAAGGGATATATACCAATTACAAAAAAAAATTCATTTTTCATAAAGGAGAAAATGTAACACTTGAATATAAATTCTGGATTTTAAAAGAATGCAATCAAGTTTATTTAAATATATTTTGCTAGGTATTTTAGCAGTTTTGACTCATTCTCATAAATAGATAATAAACAGATAAACAGATAGATACAGATAGATGGATGGGTGGCTGTATGATTATCTTGAAAGCCCAACAATATTTTCTTAAATATATTTGTAATACTTACTATTCCTAGAAATTTAAAGAAATTATTCACCCAGAAATTTCATAACCTGTCAAAAGTTATATTGTGTGTGTCATATCAATCACCAGGCTTAAATCTTACTTGTAGTAAGTACATGTGACATAGAAAGAGGGGGCTGACTGGTCCCAGCTGCCACTTTAATAAAGAAAAAACCACATTATTATGCCATTACCCTGTTAACTGACAGCCCACACATAAACATACAAGAATAGACTCAGAACAAGAATAGACTCAGTTCCATGAAGGAGAAGAAAAACCAGGAGAAACACAACACCATGATAATACCTAGGGATTTCTTGCTTATTTGCTATATTTTGTTTTGCTTGTTTTTTATTTTCCTAACATATATTCTTAACACAAGGTTTTTACTATTATTATTATTATTATTAGAAATTGAATTCATATGAACTAAGTATTTTAAGAATGCACAAATATTTTTTTTAAAATCACTTACACGATCAGCTAGTAAGTGGAGGAGTTAGTCCTTTAAACAGTTTTCCCCCTTTTTTATCTCTTCTCACAATGTAGTTCATTTTGACAATATTTGCTTCTTCCTCTCAGGTGTAGTCCCCATAAATCACACACCACCACCTCACCTATGAACCTGTCACCATAGGCTCCTGTGCTCTTCTCTCCCCGATTTTTAACCCTCTCTCTCTCCCTCCCCTGCTGTTTGCCTCAAATCTATGGTTTGCCTGACTAATTAGAATTTTGTACTTAACAGAATAGAATATTCATTATATACTTAAATTTATATTTAATCATGACAAAGAAACATGGGACTATTGAAGTTTTGTTGTTAATTTTAGTGATTGACATTTTGAATATGATTGATAAATTGTCAGGTGAGTGAAAACATATTTCAGAATAGAGATGATTGCTTAATCTATCAGTTCAATTAACAGAAAAAATTTGTTTAGAAGCTCATGACACAGTTTATATTGTCATAATATATTTTTCAGTGGCTTCTGACCTGTTATGTTACCTCACTTAATGGTAGAAGGCAATTTTTATACAAAATAAATTATTTATTAAAAATTAAATTGAATTGTTTTTAATAATTATTTTAAAATAATAAATATTTTAATAATTCAAAATAAGTTATTTATTTAAAAATAATTTATTAATGAACCTTCTTCAGCGAAGTTCTGATGTTTCTTTTCCACCATCAGTTTTCATATACCATTATTAATTTAAAATATCTAGTACTAACAGAGTATTTTAATCCCCATATTAGTTGTATATTGCTGTAATAATTAATTACCACAAACTTAAATTCTTAAAACTTGTGCCATCTAAATAATTCTAATGATCCCATTTTGATCTGTTTCCTTATTCCCATGTGTAAAGTCTTTTTCCTTTTTTAATGAAGAATAGTACATTCACCGGTTACTGGGATTAGTGTTCTAACACTTACCACAAGAATCTTCAAGGATACAGTTGAAGGAATAGCCTGAATAGAGCTTACTAGAAGCTTTGATGAATGGCCTTATGGACTTATACTTTCCATGAATAGTATTTTATTCAAAATTAAGCTTATGTATCACTTCAGTTAGATAGGTCCAGACTTAGCTACCTAATTGTACATGAGTAGGTTTCCACCTCGGGTCTATCATCAGACCAATCATCACACTGATCAAAGACAGCTAATAATGGGATGACCCTGAAGATTTGTAGAGTGTATGTAGAATTTGATTTTAGAAAGCATAGTCTTCTCTCCTTCCTTTTTGTCTTTCTTCCTTTCATGCATCCACCTGTCCGTCCATTCTTCCTTCCTTCCTTTCCTCCTTTCTCTATTCTTTTCGGAAAAATCGAAACAAAAAAACTTTAACAAGGAAGGAAAATTGACTTGATGTTGTTTGACAGGATAACAGGTTGAGACTAGCACTATAACACTTGGTCTGAATTGAGACAAAGAAAGGATGGATTCTTGAAGCTGTAGCACTGCCTATCCCATCTAAAGAGAGGTGTATAGTGTTGAGTTGATTTAAGATATATACTGCTTCTTCATGTTAGATTATTAAAATATGCAGGAAATTTATGAATTCTTTGTTCAAAAATATTTGGAGTGAGGTCATTTAAATGCAGCTTTTGTATTCTTACTTTCTACTTTCTATTTTCTTAAACTGTTCTTATCCTGCTACTGTGAAGAGCCTCTGTTATTAAAAAAAAAATCAACTATAGTTATTTCATGTGAAACTGTCTTACTATTTTTTTAATTTTAATCTCCTGAGTTGTGAGAACACAGCTTAGCAAAGTGTATAAAGGCAGCAAAGCAGGTAGTTTAGATTTCTGTTAGTCTTCCAAGGAAAACCTACAAGTAAACCGGAATACAACACAGAGAGATTATACAGTAAAATGCTTTTGCAAACTAGGATTTAAAGAACTGGAAAACTTATTATTTTTCTCAGTCAAAATGTAAATGGATAAATTCCTATGTTTTTATGTTGTAAAAATGGATCGTGAAATATTTCTCACAGAATAAAAAACACAAAAAATGTCATCCATGTATATAATATCCTGAAAATATAAGATATTTAGCAAAGTAAATAATTTGAGGAAAATACAAAAATTTTCAAAGTGCAGTCTACCCATTTTCTCTGTGTTGACATATCTGTGTTGAACAAAGCCTTGGGTATTATGCAGTTTCACTCACATTCATTCATTTAATAATGTTTATTGAGAGACTCATGTCACAAGCACTGTGGTAAAAATTAATAGGGTACCAAAAGGTCACAAAAATAGAACAATTAACTCAAAGATATCAACAATAATAAAATATAGTGATAGCAATGGCAGATGTATATATATTTTTCTAAATATATATATTTAGATATATGTATATATGTGTGTATATATATATTATATATATACACACATATATATATTTACACAACCAGTTTTCCAAGTTGAAAATGCTAACCTCTCCATATTTTAACACATATGCAGTTTCTAATAACAATAAATTAGTAATTACTTTGCATTAACAAACACTGTAGATACCAGGTTTGTTGCATTATATCCTATAGCCCTCATGAGAGTCTAGCTTGTCTACCATTTTTTATTCTCTAGCTTTCTTCATATCTGTCAATTGATTAAAAATCTGAACATACTTATATGTATCTGCATATGTATAAGAATGCAATATGACTTGTCATATACTTTACTTACATATGTAAATTTATAATATTGTCACTTGTCACTCGCTGCTAGATTGACTTGGTATATTGATTGAGGGAATGATAGGAAGGTAAGACGGTGTCTTTGGGAGGAAAATGCAATGAGAAGAGGATTATAGATTAATGAATTCATGTCGAAAATGATGAAAGGAAGCAAAAGAAAAAGAGGAAACAAAACAATATGTTGAAGGCGAACAAAATTAAGGAGAATAAAATAAGTCACAGAGGGGAATAACAATAAGTTATTATGATAGATTTCTCTATCTTTTATTTGCCATGACCATGACTAGTTGTATGCACCATGAATCTACTTTGTGGCCTACATGTGTTTACAGAATTGCTTGATGTTTTCAACCTAGGGTTGTTTGTATATCCCTGAAAAAGCCTGGAAGATCTAGGAATTTATCCACTTAATCACTTTAGGAGAGAACATGGTCATTTCTAACTATTTAGAACTTATACACCCTCAAAATATTTTAGCATAATTTTTTGTCTACCACCTAGTTTGTAAATATCAACTTCATTAGTACTTTCCTCCCTCATAGACTGAATTATGCAATATCTATCATTCAGTGTTTTAAAATTACTCCACATATATATATATAATGTATAGCTAGTGCTATTTTCCTAATCATGGCAGGTGCCCACCATATTTTACTTAGCCATTCTGCAGATGAATGACCACCTGTGTCACCTGCAAAGTTAAACTTGAACTTGACCTTATAAAATTAATTTTGACTCTCAAAGCAAAATTGCAGGAATAAAAGACTTGAAGACTTTTTTTTTACTATTAATTGATTATGTCACCTTGGTTTATGTCTCTGCTAGAAATTTTTTAGAAATGCCTTACAGCAGTTTAAGTCTTTCCTGCACATAGTCGTGAATACAATCAAATGAGATCCTGAATGAAAAGTCTAATTTGGAACTTTGGTTTGTTTGAGTGATACTTACATATAAAAGACCTATAGAAGGGATCAGTGAACATTTTGTGTAAAGGCAAAGATTGTAAATATTTTAGACTTTGTGGTGTGCTTACGCTGTTGTAATTACTCAACTCCTCCACCATTAAGCAAGAGCAGTTAAAGACATGTACACAAAAGAATGTTATGATGCACAAGTATCATTTATTTATGGAAAAAGGCAGTGGGCTGGATTTGACTGGAAATTTAATGATTTCTGTACTAGGATATATGATTTTTTTTTTCTAGACTGGGCTTAATTTATTTTGACTAAGTGGTAGTGTCTCAAATATCTATAGAAAACTACCTTAGGTATTTTATATTATATTATTGTTCGAGATACATTACAAGATTTAGGCAATATCCCACCTACATTAGGTGGTTAGATATTCTCATGACCTTTCATCACTTAGCAAAGGAGCTATCTGAGAAGAAACATGACAAAAACATTAGTAATAATTCTTTCCACAAGGACATTGTGTTGAACTGCAAATTAGTTACTTTATCTTATCTAGCACCTCAGTCTCAATGAGCTTAATGTGTTCTGACCCTGAATTCCCAGGGAAAAGATGCTGAAGCTTTGTTTTGTTTTCATTTTGATGAAATCTTCTCTGTGAGAACCCAGTTTATTTTGAAAAATGCTGTAATTTTATAGAATATTCAGAAATTAGAGCATTTGTGTAAATAACATCAATCTATAATCTAAAAGACCCTGTAATTCACATGTAAAATCAGATGGGGATATAGTGCTAAAATAGTGTTGGATCTGCACCAGGCTGGACTCTACCACTAATATTGCTTTCTTTGTGTGCCATCTTGGACAAGAAATTGACCTTTTGGCCTCATCATTAATAAAAGTTTTGAAAGATTTTCATTCTTTAACACCTTGCTCAAAATCATTGAAGTTATCGCTTGTGTGTGTATATTCATGACCTTACTTGTAAGAAGAATTTTAATTTTCTACTTCAAATATCTCTTTTCTATGCAATATCATCAACATGTGTTACTTTATGGCAGATTTTTAAAATAAATATTTAAATGTTCGATATAATATTGATATGGCCATAAAATTGACCTTAATTATTATTAAAAGCATCTTCAATATTAAGCATTTTCTACCACTATAGAATGTGAAATTAGATTACCTGACTACTTCAAAAGGAAGTTAAGAGAAATTATATAAATTTTCAAAGCACTTGTTTATGTATATATATTAATATTTATATATCGTATTTCCTAGTTATTTAATCTGCCTTTCATTTGTAACAAAGTTTCTGGGTAGTATTGTTACAGTTTCTGCATTACATTTTTACTTTATGATAAAGTTAGTTGATAATTCCTTAACTCTTTTTACTGATGACCTTTTAAAGCTGCATAATTAGAATAAGTTGTGGTTATTGTATTGAAATCTCTATCCCATGGGCCAACAAGGCAGCACATTAATTCTCTGCATCACCCACTCCATGTGCAGTGCCATCAGCACAAAGATATTATTCTTTGTAATTACATAAAGAAAGGGTCTATTTAGTGTTAACTGACCTTTCTGTGACTGATCAGCCTTTTCCACCAGTGAAGTAGAAATGTATATCATTAAAATGTGAGTAAATAGGAAACCTTTCTAGATCTTAAACTATTCAAATCAGGAGAAAATTGTTCAGCCTTTCAGATGACATAGTAAAATGAACAGTAGACTTTATAAATATATTTTAAAATATTGACAACTTAAAATAGAAGTAAATTATGGCAATGTACAGGAATACTTAACAAGGAAATAATATGCAAATATGTTCCTGTTAACAATTTTAACAATATCAGATGATGCTATGAAATATATATTTAGGGTTAAAATTTAAAATTTACTTAATAAGTAATAAATAAAATTAAGGGAATATTATTACTGAGGTTACATAATATAACTGCTTAAATTAAGTACTTTAACTTGGAAAAATTCACTGGAGAGAGCACATGACATCAATTTTTACTCATTTTCTTATTACATGTTATTTTTCTAATCAATTCTCCTGGATACTTTGATAGCTCATATAAGTAACATTTTCAGTTTTCTAAATTGTTGAATAGTGATAGGAGATATACCCACGTTATTCAGGTGTTTTTTAATATTTTATAAGCATTGGTATTTCTAGATAAGATTCTCCCTGCTGAGAACACATAAAGGGCTCTGTATATGAAATATCTTATGAATCTTTCCCAAACAGACTTCATTGAAACTTTTCTCATTACTTTCATTGGAACTGATCTCTCATGGAACTGCTGTCATTATTTGGATATGTCTTTTATCCTTCTTCATGTATAATGTATTCTTATGTAGTTAGCTTTGTGAATGCCTCAATTCCCTTATCTGATTGCAAGCTCCTTCAGCCCTGAAATTGTGTATTTTTTCTTACTGGTATCAATAATTCCTGTCCAAATATGTATGCTGAAATAAAACAACTAAGAAACATGCAGGGTTAATATAGGTAGTCATACATTTCCAATAATATATGACTGAGAGGCAAGGTGATAGTTTCCATTACTATAGTTGATGAGTAAATTGATGGTAGCTAAACTTTTATATCTCCAAGGGCTAAGGACTCCTGTATGTAGTTATTATATATTTGGGCCCTAAGGTGTGGTAGCCAGTAGAAGTGTTTTATAGACCCTGACAATGATAGCTTGACTGGTCAGCCAGCTTTTGGCTGACTTTCATCAGTGTCTTAAAGGTACTGTTTGGCTTCCCACAATGTCCCCCTTAATGTTTTCTGTATACCAGTTGCTCTGTAAACGTTTTGGGGGTACATTAGTGACTAGAGAGACTTTTGTCAAACATGGTAATGTATAGAGCTTGAGGCATGTAACAATCTTGATGCAGAGGTCTGATTTGTTCATTTAAAAATCAAAAATATTCAAAACTAATTGTCGGAGATCTCAAGTTGGACAAGAGAATGGTTTCCATGGCAGCACAGACAAGGAAGTGGGTCCTGGGAATGTTACAACAGTTATTTGCTCCTTTGAGACTTCAGGGTATTGACACATATCATTCTTACAGATTTTCTCCTTGGAAACACGAGGGAACACTCTCCTTTTCTGTAGTAATTGGTGTATAGATTTTAAGGGAGAAGGAATGCAATAACGTCCCTATGTGCACAATAGGTGATGTACCTAATAATTTATACATATTCTTCATATCAGTTATTTTGTTACAAAATTAACATCTTTTAAAACTTAAGTTCACTATGCTAATGCTTATTAAACAAAAGGTATACTTTTGAAGGCAACAGTGCTTGCAAGGAGATTTAGAACCACTATTTATCATTTATTCATATTCTGTGCCCTGCAAATTCTGAGTCAGTCTTAATACTAATGTCTGCTTTAATAGCATCAGAACATACTGCTTACAAAACTATCAATCTAATGTCCTAAACAGAAATGCTATGTCTAAGATTACATGTGGACTGTAATATTTTAATGGGATAATATCAGTGATGTAATGCCTGTGAGCTTATGTACAGGACCATGTGCTACTGAAACATTAGTGCTTGAGATCAATTATTTACAGTTGCATCAATACAGTATTAAATATGTGGACACAGTCATCATTTACACTACTAATGATATTTTGTGCCAAAAGATACCCAAATATTTAGTCTAAGTTTAAAAAATCTAATTCAAAAATCATAGGTAACAAAAATCTAATAGTCCTAAATGGACCAAAAATATGTTTCTCTCATCTAACTTATCCAAATTTTCTCAAATATATATGGACTCATACGCTAGTCAGTTTTGATCCCTGTCAAATAAAATGACTCTTCTTAAGATTCAAGTTCCTGATTATTTCTTTTATGAAGTCCTTTCTGACCCTCCCACTGACCTAGAAGAATAGATTTCTCCTGGTAGAATGGATTTAAAGAATACCTCAGAGTTATTTAAATTTCTGACTCCTCCTGCTCCAGCCATAAAGCACTCCTGGTGAAGAGAGAGTAAATCTTAGCCTCCTTTTTTTAATCCATTGCTAACTGTAGAACTGAATCCATAAGATACATTTACTTAACTATTTACTCAAATAATGTTTGAATAAATAAGCGAATAATAAATTAAACATGGCAATGCTCTGGAATAAAACTATTCATTAGATAATAGTAACACTATCTTTGTTCCCTGATGGTTCTGGCAGAAAGTCCATTCTTTCCAAGCATGAAACTTAAAGTGAGTGTGGTACAGTTTGTGTGAGATCATGAATGTGGCAAACATAGGCAGCAGAAGCCTGCTGAAATATAAAAAAACAAGAAGCTGTCTGAAGTAAACTAGTAATGACTCAGAATCAAGACATGACAGATAATTAGAAAAGATCAACCAAGACAGTCACATATAATCACATCAAGATAGGAGAGTTATAATTAGAACTGGGTCAAGAGATGACAACTCTTTTACAAATATACATAACTAAAAAAAGGACTTAGCCCCTCTATCTGATCAACTGGATCAAAATTCCTGTATTAAGAGTAACTATTATAAATATTGTAATAGACACTAAGACTATTATCACTAAGGTATTTATTCTTATAAAGAGTTTCTACACATTGATGCACTGTGTAAATATTTTCATAATAGCCTTTCTGAAATATTTAAATCAAGTATTTTCTCCTATAATCTCTTTTACCACTGGCCATATTCGATTTTAAAAAACAGAGTTCAAATGAATTTAAACTCTCTCCAGGTAAGTCTGCCTGGATCATCACAGTGCTCACCACTTAGTTAGCATTTCTTTACTGTATCTGAACATCATCCAGGCTAGAGCAGATCCACCTTTGAAATTCTATGCACTTGGTCTTGTCGATGAAATCATCAGACCTAATCAAATCATGGCATATGGAATTATGGAAATCAAAAAGCATGAGACTAGTTTTCTGTAACCAGAATGCCCATGTTAATTCACAAGGAAAGGAATGAAGTTCTTGTCATTCAGCAATGTTTTTTCAACAAGCTATGTTTTATGTGCCAGTCAAATTGCAAAAAGACTGCTACTTGCTGGAATTAGACTAAGGACATGTTAATGCTGATATTTGATTTCACTTTTTAATTTCATTAGATTTTATAAAGAGTGTTTTGCATAATGTAAAATGGTGCTGGCTTGTGTCTATGAACTTGAATCTAACAGACAACGAACAATATGGGCTCTCGAATTCATCTGCTGGGTGCAAAGTATAAGTCCTCCATTGATGTGTGTGGATGCTTGCACAAGATAACCTTGTGTTTCATAATCAGTAGCCCAAAACTGCATGACTCATAATATGTGCATCAAAATTTTGGACAGGACATAGCATAGTTGGTGTGTCTTTTTTTCCCCTCATACTTTCTGGACCATCCAGAATTATGGTCTGAATTATGTGATCTGTAGAAGTTAGAATAGTCTTCAGATGTCTCATTCGTTCACTCTGTATGTTTACTATTCCTTGCATTCTCAGATGGGCTGTTTGCTGGATACCTTCATATGAACTCTGCTTGAGGCCCAGGCATGGTTACTAGTTGCAAGACAGTTGTGCCGAAGAAAGGGTCAGACAGAAGTTATGCGCTTTCTTTTTATTCTATTCTATTTTTTTTCCTTTTACAACTGTGTATTTCTTTTTTCATTGCTAACCTACATATATATATTGCACCATTCTATACTCTGAGTTTCCCCCACCACCATGTCACCTGTGAACTTTCATCTTGATCTCTTGTGTTTATCCCCAGAGAAAGAACTCTTGTTAGCCTGGACATTGCAGTCCTCAAAAAATACTGCATATTGTATGAATTTATTTTTCACTCTTTTTTAAGGTCTTCACCTGCCCAATAGTATAAATGAATATGCTGCATTATAATAATTGGTTACAATATAAATATTATTTCAAAGAAGTGCTAAATGTGTGGTTCTACAATAATAGGAAATGATGTATTTCCTAAGTGATATTCTATTTTTTTCATTCATGCATGTATTGAAAAACCTGTGCTCCCACATATGTCAATTGCTTTGCCCAATGTGTGTTGCTATGAACAAAATGGCATTCTAAATTGCACTCAATATTTGGTAAATATAATCTTAATTTCCAGTAAAAATATTGAGATAAGATGCTGCAATAATCCTCAAATATTAAAATTTAACAAATAATTTGAGATAACACAAAATAAACCACCATCAAACTATGTATTTGCCTCGTTGAATTTTATTTTTTGACATTCAGCATCTCTCTATAGCAACCCGTGTTTCCAATATTGTTTCAACTTCACAATAATCATTACTAATTAAAATTGACTAAATCTAAATTAGTTAGTTTAGAGGAGGTATATTTACTTAAATCGTACAGGTGCAAAAGAAAAAAAAAGAAGTGCAAGAGATTCAGAATTCTACATTCATTGTGCAATTTTTACTATGACGCCCACAACCAATAAAGTCTTGAGTTCATCATTTTATCTCAGTTTGCCCTACAGTGGTTACTAAATTAAAAGTTTTAAATAAATAACTGAATGAAAATTAATAAATGAATAAAATATTGTAGACTAAGAATACAATTATTTAACCTACAGAAGCAGCAATTAAATTTTTTCTTTAACAAATTTAATACCAAAATTTCTTTCAAATTTCACATTTAAACAAGAACTTAAGTATAAAGATTCTGCTGAAAAGATTCAGCTGTGTTTGAACCAAAAAACAGTTGAAAGTCATCTTACTTCTTGTATTGGTTGTTTTTTCTCCTTTTCAACCTTTTAATACATTATAGACCCCAACTTCAACAGCACTTTTGTCAGTCCTTTATTATCTTTTGCCATTATCCTGCTATAAAATGTTCAACTAGTCCATTTGTTTTTTTTCCCTATATCCCTCATATAAGTGAGATTATTCCATATTTCTCTTTATCTTTTTGGCATATTTGGGCCGTATCAAGAGAAAAATGGAGTGTTCATTTAAAAATATACAGATGTTACTCTTTGCATTAAAAGAACTGTCACTTTAGTTTTTATTTTCACTTTAAAATTAAAAAGACAAATTCTATTTAACCAGGTAGTTATAATAAAGCTAACCAGATTTAAAGAAACAAAAAGATGTTCAACTTTCAGAAGTGGTAGCATTATTTCCTCTGGACATATTTCCAACAATAGTTATCATTTCCTCTTCTTTGTTTCATTTTTGTGTTTAATATCATTGGCTAAAATTAAGTCAGTGCTGTGAGGTGGAACTACAATATAACTAAAATAAGAATATTTTCAATCTCAGTAGAATACAAACTCAAATTTCATTACACATCTGAAAGTCACTGAGTTTTAGGAGTATATAGTGAGCTAGTGAATTCTTCTGTACATTTATTACTGGGAAGTGAAAACATAAAATATGACTGATAGAGCAATATTTTGAAAATTCATTGGTATTACAAATTTTTGATATAATCTGCTACTACTGTCAAGAAATAAAAGTGGGGGCCCCAGGAAAGTCAACTTGAAGGCCACCAGCTTGCACCCTGAAACCCAGCGTGGCTCAGGTAGAGGCGCATATGGACTGAGTTTTACTAGCTCAGGGAAATACAACTCAGCAGAGATGAGCCACCACTCCAGCAGCTGGGGTGGCTCACTCAGATGAGGCTTCCAGCCAGCACCCAGAGTCTTCTCCTGGATGTCAAGGTAATGCTCCTGGGAGATAGGGTGGGGCTGCAATTTGCAACTGAATGGGCTTTGGCCATTCAGGCTAGGAACAGAACGGACTGAGTTTTTGGAAAGTCAACTTGGAGGCCACCAGCCCAAAGCCCAAAAGCACCAGTGCTGCTGTGCGGCACCAGCTCAAACATAAAAAAAACAAGGACGCTCACTACCCAAGAGCATCAAGACTCCCCAATCAAAAATGGTTATATGATGAGCCTAGATCCTTGGAGGCACTAAAAAGTATTTAAGGTCCATCAAACTGAAAGAGGAGAAACAACGAAAAAGACAGACAACTCAATAGAAACCACATCTAGTCACACATCCATTCTCTGAAAAGGAACTTGTCCCCCACAATAGCCAACTGAAACAAGAAATAATCACCACAGCAGCAAAAACACAAAGGCTGAGTTAACCACAACTAGATAAGCTTCAGCATGCCTAATACTAGAGCAGTAGTCACTCAATACATAGAACAAGTTCGAAAGGAAAACACAGGAAAGAGGAAAAATACAAATACTCAAGCAAACCTTAAGAAAAATAACTCATCACCAAAGAATAAACAATCTGCAGAAAACAACATAGATGACATGGAAAAAATGCTCCATAACAAAGAATTCAGAATCAATGTACTAAAAGCACTCAAAGATGCCAAGGAAGAGGGGCAAAAAAGGGAAAACAAGAGGGTAGAAGCTTTCAAAAAACTAAAAAAGTAGTAGAAAAATATAAAAAAGAGTGCTGCAAAATGAGCAGTATGATTGATGTTCAGAAAAATGAAATTGAAGCCCTAAATAAGAAGTTGCAGGAGATGCAGTGCATAATAGGAGCAATAAAAGAACAAAAAATGCAGGGAAGAGCCAGCAAAGTAGATTAGAAGAAATAGAAGAATCAGCACACTAGAGGATAAAGAAGTAGAGAGAATGAAGAGAGAAAAACAAAGTAAGAGAACAGAAGGAAAAATCAGAGATCTGTCAGATACCCTAAAGAAAACAAATATAAGAGTAATTGGAATATCAGATGATGAAGAGAAAGACATAGGATCTGAAAGGCTCCTCAATGAAATAATGGAGGAAAATTTCCCAAGCTTGAAGAAAGAAATGAAAATAGACATACAGGAATCACATCAAACTACTTTAATGAAAGAAGAAACACAGCAAGACACATCATAGTAAAACTTTCAAAAGTCAAAGATAAAGAAAAAATTATGAGAATAACAAGAGAGAGGAAAAAGATAACCTTACAAAGGAAAACCGATCAGAATGACCTCAGATTTCTCAGAAGTGACACTCCAAGCAAGGAGAGAATGGGGCCACATTTTCAAAACACTCTAATACAAAAAGTACCAACCAAGAACACTCTACCCAGCAAAGCTGTCCTTCCCTTATGAAGGAAAAATTAGAACCTTCTCAGACAAACAAAACCTACAGAAATTTGCTACCACCAACCCCCCTCTCCAAGAAATCTTGCAAGAAACCATAAGATTGAAACCTGCAGAAGAATAAAAAGAATGAATAATAACAAGAAAAAGAACAAACTAAAACAGAACCCCAAATGACCACCAGGAACCCATTGTTAGATCCTCAAACATCAATAATTACTCTAAATATCAATGGGCTAAACTCATCAATCAAAAGACACAGAATTGCAGACTGGATTAAAGACAGAACCCAACATTCTGCTGCCTCCAAGAAACACATATTATCCCAAAAGACAAGCATAGATTGAAGGTAAAAGGATGGAAAACAATTCTACAAGCAAATGCCCCCTCCAAAAAAAGGCAGGGATAGCCATTCTTATAGCAGACAAAGCAGATTTCAAAATAAAAAAGTAACAAAGGATACAGAACCTCACTACCTAATGGTTCAAGGGTCAACACACCAAAAAGACATAAAAATTATCAACATATACTCACCAAATAGGGTGCACCAAGATTCATAAGACAGCTACTAAGATAACTGAAAACAAATATAGATGAAAACACATATGTTGTAGGAGACTTCAACACCCCACTCTCAACAAAGGACAGATCAAAAAACAAAAGCTACACAAAGACACAAAAGCATTAAAAGAAGACCTAGATCAAAAAATGGGGAGAACTAAAAAGACACTTCACCAAAGAGGAGATACAGATGGTTAATAGGCATTTGAAAAAATGCTCTACATCACTAATAATCAGGGATGCAAATTAAAACCACACTGAGATACCATCTTACACCAGTAAGAATGGCCCACATAAATAAAACAGACAACAACAAATGTTGGCGTGGATGTGGAGAAAAAGGAACTCTCTTACACTGCTGGTGGGAGTGCAAACTGGCCCAGCCACTATGGAAGATTGTGTGGAGGACCCTCAAACAATTGAAAGTGGACTTACCATTCGACCCAGCAATCCCACTACTAGGAATCTACCCAGAGGACATGAAGACATTAATTCAAAAGGACACATGTACGTGCATGTTCATTGCAGCCCTGTTTACAGTTGCAAAGAATTGGAAACAAACCAAATGCCCCAAAACAGATGTTTGGCTAAAAAAAATGTGGCACATATACACAATGGAATACTATGTATCCATCAAGGAGGACAAAAACATGTCATTTGCAGCAACCTGGATGGAACTAGAAAGACTCATATTAGCAGAAATAAGTAAAAAAGAAAAAGAGAAGTACAGGATGGTTTCACTTATATGATGGATATAGGGAAAAACAAACAAACAAACAAATAAGAAAAAATGAAAACAACCAATGGGACTGAACCATGGAGCAAGAGAGGAGGAGGGGGAAGAAGGTGGGGGAGGTAAAGAGCACAAAAGATCAGGATAGTTAACAAATGTTAGTGAAGTGGGAAAGACCCCCCTCACCCCCTTAAAAAAAAAAGCACACACATTTACCAAATATCAGAAGAGAACAATGGGCCAAACAACCAACAACTGAACATCAATTTAACCAACCAACAAATTGCAGAAAAATGGAGATGGAGTGACTGGAGGGGGGTATACAGAGGGGGGGTATGGAGGGATGAGGAGGGATCAATTAATGCACAATTGTGACAAATCAATAAAATGAATTTAAAAAATTTAAAAATTTTTTTAAAAAAGAAGATCTAGAGAAAATGGACCTAATAGACAACTACAGGACGCTACACCCACAAGGAAAATAATACACCTTCTTCTCAAATGTGCACGGATCTTTCTCTAAAATTGACCGCATACTAGGCCACAAGGCAAACATGAATAAATACACAAAGATTAAAATAATGCAAACTTAATTTCATATCATAAGGGTTTCAAACTAGAAATCAACAATGAAAAGAAAGCAAGAAGAACATCCAACACTTGGAGACTGAACAACATGCTACTAAAGGAAGAATGGGTAATTGAAGCAATTAAAACTTACTTTGAAACAAACAACTAAGAAGACACAACATTCCAAAATGTCTGGGGTGCAGCAAAAGCATATGTAAGAGAAAGGTTCATAGTAATACAGGCCCATATCAAAAACCAATATAATAACCAAAAAAAAAAAAAAAAAAAAAAAAAAAAAAAAAAAAAAAAAAAAAAAAAAAAAAAAAAAAAAAAAACCAAAAAACCCTAATCTACCAACTCAAAAAATCAGAAAAATTGCAACAAGAAACCCAAAACCTAGCAGAAGACAAGAAATAACAAAAATAAAAGAAGAAATAAATAACCTAGAAGCCAAAAAGACTATCCAGAAGATCAACAAAGCCAAAAGCTGGTTCTTTGAAAAAAATGAATAAAATTGATAAGCCCCTTGCAAAGCTTACAAAAGAAAGAAGAGAGAAAATCCTAATAAACAATCACAAATCAAAGATGCAAAAGAAATCCAAAGGATAATAAGATATTACTATGAACAACTATATAGAAATAAATACAAAAACCTGGATGAGATGGATAGATACTTAGAAAGATACAACTCCCCAAAATTAAACAAGGAAGATATAGAGAACTTAAATAAACCAATCACAAGTAGTGGAATTGAAGTCATCATCAAAACTCTACCTAAAAACAAGAGCCCAGGGCCTGATGGCTCTACAAATGAATTCTACCAGACATTCAAGATGAAATAACACCTGTACTACTAAAGCTTTTCAAAAAAAATTGAGAAAGAAGGAAAACTGCTAAACATATTCTTTGAAGCAAATATCATACTCATAGCAAAACCAAGTGAGGACAGCTCCAAGAAAGAAAACTATAGACCAATTTCCTTAATGAACACAGATGCAAAAATCTTAAACAAAATCCTGGCAAACCGAATCCAATGATGCATTATTCACCATGACCAAGTGGGATTTATTCCAGGGGCACAAGGATGGTTCAACATCCGGAAATCAATTAACATCATACACCACACCAACAAAGAGAAAAACAAAAACCACATGATAATATCAAGAGATGCAGAGAAAGCATTCGACAAAGTCCAACATCCATTCATGATAAAAGCCCTTGAAAAATTAAGGATTAAAGGAATTTACCTCAACATAATAAAAGCCATTGATGGCAAACAACATCCTAAATGGGGAAAACCTAATATCATTCCAGTTAATATCTGGAACCAGGCAAGGATGCCCACTCTCCCCACTACTCATTAACATTGTACTGGAAGTTCTAGCTAGGGCAAAAAGGCAAGAGAAAGACATAAAAGGGATGCAAATAGGTAAAGAGGAACTAAAGCTATCATTATATGATGATGATATGGTTCTCTATATAGATAATCCCCAAAAATCCACAGAAAGATTGCTTGAAATAATAAACCAGTTCAGTGTAGCTGGATACAAAATCAACACACAGAAGTCAGTCACTTTCCTATATGCAAAAAAGTCAAATAAAAGAAGAGGAAATCAGAAAATCCATCCCATTTACCATCTCACCAAAAAAAAATTAAATACCTGGGAATAAACCTAACAAAAGCATGAAAGAATGATACAAAGAAAATTTTAGAACACTGCCAAAAGAGATAGAAGAAGATATAAGGAAATGGAAAGACATCCCCTGTTCATGGATTGGAAGAATTAATATCATCAAAATGGCCATCCTACCAAAGGCAATCTACAGATTCAATGCAATTCCAATAAAAATCTCAATGATATTATTTAAAGAGATATGAAATAACAAAAGATCTTGAATATCAAAAAACCTCCTGACCAGAAAAAAAAAGAGAACGGAGTTATTACAATTCCAAAACTCAATCTATACTACAAAGCCATAATAATTAAAACAGCTTGGTACTGGTACAAAAACAGACAATCAGACCAATGGAACAGAATTGAACGTCCTGAAATAAACACATATATTGTCAATATTTTTGACAAAGGAGTGAAAAAGTTTTACCTTGGAACAAAGATAGCCTCTTCAATAAATGGTGCTGGGAAAATAGGACTAAGACATGCAAAAAAATGGACCAAGATAACTCCCTCACACCATGTACAAAAACAACTCAAAATGGATAAAAGACTTAGAGGTCAGACCCAAAACCATAACATACATAGAGGAAGACTTGGGTAAAACCCTCCTCCATGAAGTACAATTCAGAAATCCCTTTTTGGAAACATCTACAGATGGCAAGAAAATGAAGGAAAACATAAACAGATGGGACTACATCAAACTAAAAAGTTTCTTTACAGCAAAAGAGACAATAGAAAAAACAAAAAGAATCCCAACCAAATAGGAAAAATTTTTGCCCTCCACAAAATTGATAAGGGTTTAATAATGAAGATCCACAAGGAACTCACACAACTAAGCAAAAGCAAAACAAAAAAACCCAATCAAAAAATGGGGAGGAGAACTAAAAAGATACTTCCCCAAAGTAAAATACAAATGGCCAACAGGCACATGAAAAATTGCTCAACATCACTAGCAATCAGAGAAATACAAATCAAAACCACAATGATATACCACCTTACACCAGTAAGAATGGCCCACATCCAAAGAATGGCAACAAGTGCTGGCGAGGATGTGGAGAGAAAGGAACACTCCTACACTGCTGGTGGGAATGTAAACTAGTCCAACCACTATGGAAAGCTGTGTGGAGAACCCTCAAACTAATGAAAATGGAACTACCATTTGACCCAACAATTGCTTTCTTGGGAATCTACCCAAAAGAGACCTCAATTTGGGGACAAAGGGACACCTGTGCTTGGATGTTTACTGCAGCACTATTTATAATTGCAGGGACATTGAAGCAACCTAAATGCCCCCAAACAGATGACTGGATGGAAAAAAATTGGTACATATACACGATGGAATATTACTCATCAATTAAAAATGACAAATTTGATGATTTTATGACAACATGGATGGACTTAGAAGAAGAAATCATATTAGCAGAAACAAGTCATAGAGAAAAACACAGAAGCCAAATGGTTTCACTAATATATGGGATATAGTGAAAAAATAAAAAGCCTTGCGGAAAAGTCAAAACAAGCTAAGCACCAAACTGAAACACACAACTTTGGGCAGAAAGGAAAGGGGAGGCGGGTGGAGGGGAGGGTGAGGGGGAGTAAATCCCTGGGATTACAAGGATGTGAAATTTATATATAAGTAATTTTTTAAAAAGCAATTAAAGTGATATTTATTGTCAGAAATATACTGTTATATAAAAGAGCAAGAAATGTAACACAAAAATTGAAAACATGTATTTAGAAATAAAACTGCATATTACACAATGAACAAACTACAAATCACCAGATAGATTCTTAGTTGTTGTAGTAACTACATTTAAAGCAAATCTCACAATCTTTGTAACATTTCTCTTAAATTCAGCATCTACAGTAGACTACTGGGGACTGGAAAAAATGTACCTGAGAAGTAGACTATCTCAGGTGACAGGGTTATATGTATTGTTAAGTCAAACAACAAAATACTCAAAATGATTACTCTTTCTTTATCCAGTAGAGCATTTATAGAAATTCCAAGTTAATCACTTGAGGGTTAGATTTTAATACTAGTGTTTAATCAGCAAAAATAATTGTAGACATCTTTCAAAGTATCTACACCAAAAAAATATTCAGAGATAATTCATCCTTCCAGTGAAAGATAATTCTATGTGATTTTAGGCAAGTTACGAGATAGAAGTTGCTAAAGTTTTAAATCATTGTGCCAGAATTGGGGCAAGGGCATTTAAAATGATTCTCAGTTCATCATTGTGGGTTTTTGAAGTATAATATGACACAGCATTAATCATTAGGGATCAAGTTGGATACCAGGCTTTCATGAGAAATACGTTTGTTGACCTTAATAAATCTTCATGTCTGTAAATATAAAAATATTTTTACAGGCAATTTTCAGCTGAATTACATTTGCTCTCTGTAGTAAATGCAATTTTCATATCACATTACTTTTTAACAATGTGTACCAAAGTTTTGGTGTGATGGCAATTTTCCTAAAAATGCATTCAAATTGCTTTACTACAGCTATTTTTAGATTTATTTATTTAATCATCATAATCATTATGATTAATTTGAATTTGTTTTTTGAAAAGTTTTCAGCTATAAATATTAAAATGAATAAAACTTCTTGCTTAAACTTTTATAAGAGGAATTTATTTATAGATTTGAAATATATAAAGCTGCTAATAAAATCTATATTTTTAGAGCAGCCAGAAGATTTTCTATGCTAGAAGTTGAAAAA
This sequence comes from Uropsilus gracilis, assembly GCA_004024945.1. Taxonomy (NCBI): domain Eukaryota; kingdom Metazoa; phylum Chordata; class Mammalia; order Eulipotyphla; family Talpidae; genus Uropsilus; species Uropsilus gracilis. The sequence continues at coordinate 118,555 of PVHY01001107.1, read as the reverse complement.
AAATCAATAACTAAAACGAATGTCATTCCCTGATTTTCCAATGAGTAATATTACAAAAGCTATATTCTAGGGGAGGTTATGCTAAATCCCATATAAATTTATTTAGTCTTAGTGGTGTTATGTCTCAATTGCTAATGAAAAATATTTAACTAGTCTAACCACAATAACTCTTAATATAGAAACAAATAATGGCTCTTTCTAGGGATTCTAACTATTCTTTGTTCCTTGTCTTTTATTCCTACTTCAATACATTTCCAGTATCTTTTTTAAGTGCCACCTCCCTAAAACTCTTCAAGATGAAATTCTAAATTCCCAAGTATCTTTACCTATTTGAGCACTGAAGCTTGAAAAAAAAAAAAAAAAAAAAGGTGGTAAACGAAACAGGCTCCTAAAATGCTAAGTGGTCTCACAGGACTGCTTAATTTCCAGTTCAAAAAGGGAAGTTCTAGAAAGAGATAGAACGCAATTGAGACAGACTGAAGAGTCAATAGAAAACTTTCATCAAGAAAATATATGTAAAATCCAAAGAGGATACTGGTTCCAGGGAAGCATCTTTTTGATTTTATTATTTTTCTAAATTTTATAGTGTACTTCTGTTACATAACTCAAAGGATGTGAAAGTTCAACAATTAAGGTGATATCCTTTAATTAGCTATATGTATATATTTATCTTCTAGAAAGTACAGCATGATTCACTAGAAGAAAATCTACGTTTAGCACAAGAATACCAGCAATTACAGAAAATGTTTTTGGCATTAAAGGATGACTACTTCAATCAATATGATCGATTATTATCATATGATGCTTCAATTAGAGACAAGAAACAGGTATTGTGTTTTTTTTTTTTTTGAAAAGTAATGATTTACTTGATATATGCATTACAAAACATAACTGTGGTTTGTCATGGTATCTATTGTCTGATCTTAATTCTTTATATGCCCCAAAATAGCAAGTCTTATTTTTGGTAAATATTTATTTTAAATTTTGTATTAGCCTTTTGAGAAAGGATATTTGAGAAACTGAAAGATTTCTCATCCACCTTTTGGTACTAAATTGCATTTAATTATTATTGCCTGGCATATCAAATATTTGTAGTTCACAAATTTAAGTATCGTAGACTTCACATTGAAATTCTCTATAGGTGATTTTCTTCCTCATGACAACCCAGCTCCAAATTTTGTGTTCTATTTGCTTACTAGATACTGGACCTAAATAAACTTGATTCTTGAAAATCACAGAATGCTAATTTATTGTGAAATGTTTTCTGTAATAATTAAGTGGTAAAGTAGCATCCGCAATATAGAAAGTGAAAACTATTGCTAAAATGTTTAGATATAGCTACTTTTTTCTTCTCCAAATGTTCATTGACAAGAAAAATTATTTCATTTGAATTCTTGTCCAAATCCAGTTCTACTTTTCAGAAATAGACACGTTTTTAGTTAAGTTTATTTTGCCAGTAAGAAGCAATAGGCTGCTATTGCATCTTAGATGATTGTCATTTATATTGCAACACTGAAAACTAGTAGTTTGGTATGCTAGTGCTATATTTATGGCCTCATTAAGATGAAATATTGGGAAGGTATTAGGTCAGAGTTTGAATATTAAGTTCTGCCAATTACTAGCTTGATGATCTTCCAATGTTATTCACAAATTCCAGTCTCAGTTTTCTCATATAAAATACATTAACTTCACAAGATTTACCTCACAGGAAAATTGATAAGGAATAAAAAAAGAAATACCCATAGTTATTTTGAAAATGAAGAGATGCTATGTAACAGTAATTATTACATTCATCTGGTATAATGCTTGTAAGTATGTTTTTCCACACATCTACCTTCATGCTAATTAAACCTCCTGAATATAGAGAAATTTGAGCAATTTTCTTTGGAAAAAAATGTTATTCAGTAATAACAAGATGCTGGTAGTTCGGGGTGGTGTTTGGGCAAGAACTGGATAAATAACTAAATACCAAAAATCTTAACATACTAAGACCACTGAACAAGATTTGAGGAAGAGGCATTAATGTATCAATGATGCCTCTGTCTATTCATTTTATGTATTTAAAATTGTTAAGTTTAGACATTGTATTTGTTGCTTATAATTGAGGAGAAAACAATAACAACACTGTAATCCTTTTCTAATCAGAGAAAAAACAAAAACAAATGTTACATATATATATAAAGCATTCATATATTACATATATGTTATCAGTTTGTATAAAACCTTTGGTGGCAAATGACATATGTATTAGCTACTTGCATAAACATTGAAGAATTCACACTTTTGAGATTTCTGTAGTGTATTCATAAGTGAGAACAAAAATTGTCTTGATGTCATTTTTTAAATTAAAGTAAATCTTGATTCAATATCCTGGAAGGGAAATTCTTGTTAAAACAGACAATGGAATATGCTAGGAGATAGATTTATATTTGTGATGATTCCCCAAATGAACCACTTTTAGCACACCTGTTTCAGGGAAACTTTCAAAGATTTATTCGTACTTCCAATCATTTTTCATTTCCATCCTTCAGCGTTGGAGGTCATTAAGTGCAGGTTGCCCTTGTCAGTGTCATGTAGGATCAATTTGCTGCAATGGACAGAGAGGCCTTATTGATGCTGTTAAATCTGTCAGTGAGAAATCGTATGTCATTAGAGCCTAATGCACTGCTTACAGCATGGAATTTGGTCATCAAAATGGAGAAAACCCTTATATATTTTAGTCCATTGTCTTGACACTATAACATTTCATATATGTATATATATGTATATACATATATATCTGTATGTTTGTGTATATTTGTGTATGTTTTCATCTTTTGACAAATTGAATTTTAGGTGCAAGTACTATTCAGCCTCTGATTCCCTTGGTGCATTCCCTCATTATATAAAATGGACTCTCTTTTAGAAATATTCTCATCTTTTCTCTGTTTTAAACTGGTTTTGTTTTTCTAACAAGCATTCTGTTCAGAATGATAAATATGTTAGTTATGTGATTTGTAAATGATACATTTTCATATCTCTATATAAGGCCTAAAATAAAGAAGAAAGCATAGTGGAGGAGTAAAACAAATTAATACAAAAATTGATGCCTCTTTACTTAATATAATTTCATATACCAGTGACCCATATGTTATAATGTTGTTATATTAGTTTTGATGATAATATTATGAGTGCCTATTTGCTTATATTTCTTGATATATTCTTGTACTTTCAAAATTTGTATGATAGGTGTTGACCTCTTGAAAAGCAAAAACTTTGTTGCACTTATTATGTGCTATTCTTATTTGCTCTATTCATGGGTAAAACAGAGTAGAATACAGTGTAAATCTCAGAACTCAAAATTTTAATTACACTAAAAAGAAATGGAGAGAAAGTATCTGAAAAACAAGTTGTACTTCTGTGGGAAAATAGACAATTATGTCATTCTCAGTAAAAGTTTTCAAATCTTTTATATTTTGTAAAAACCCATGCATAATTTGATGAAATCACCATATGTTTGAATTGCTCTCTCAAGGTCTTCAGTCTGCAAAGAAAGGCAAGCTAAGCAGACAAATGTTGATATGTTCTGTTGGTTGAAAAGGAGAACTCTTCCAAAACCTGCTACTTTTTCAATGATGGTCTTCTGGTGGGAAATAACTTGCTATTTAGATGGAAGTTATTTAACTCACAAAGGGATTATAAATACATTTTGTGACTCTAAAATGAAAAGTTTTGAACTAAAATAACTTAAAATTATGCCTGTTTCTTTTTAAAGGTTATTTTATAGACAAGGAACCTGATGACTAGAATCTCTCAGTCATTTACCATTGATAGAAAAGTTTATTGATAGGAAAGTAGGTCTAGTATACAGTTGTCTTACTTTCAAATATTCTCTTCAATACACTGTGAATGAGCATGTGCTGTGAAAGTTTTTTTGAAGGTTTGAGTAGAGCAATAATTGAGATGTAGTAAGAATCTTGCCACTTATTATCTTCAAATGACTGGTATTATGAAGGAATTCATGTATGTACATACATCAGAGGGCTACTCTGGAACCAATGGAAATACTTCTGGACCTCAAAAATTCAAATACTTTTTATTTATTATGCATTCATTGAACAATTCAAAATAAATCATTAAATATCCATTTTATTAACAATAATACATCAAAGGAATACTTTTCCTCACCTCTGCTTCAGTGTGTATTGCTGCAATTCCCAGCGTCTAAAGATTCTTTCCTAGAATATAATGTAGAATCAGAGCTTAATCCTCTTTCTTCTACCGGGAGAAAAATCACGTACATTTGCTACTTAATCTGCTTCGCATAGGGCACATTAGACAAATTTTACATCTAAAATTTTCTTTAAAAATTATACCATTCATAGATTTTTATTAGCACGTTTTCTCTTGCCGCTATTATCAGCTTCCAAACATGGATTTCCTCCAACTGATGAAGAGTCAAAGACAATTCCATCAATAAATAAGTAGAGATGCAAAAATTGCTTTAATTCTAATTTTGTGATATTTGTACATTGTAATGCTTGTTATCCTGTGTGTATTAAAACTAGATCATAGTTGATGAGTTTTGAATGCTTGTTCTAGTGTAGATAGAAATTCCTATATATTTCTAGGAAAACCACTAGAAAATATAGTCATTTTTGTCTACAATTACTTAAAGACTCTGTAAGCATCTCTGTCTCCTTTTCTTAGGACATGCGGAGGTATGCATGTGCACACATACTCACATTTGTTCTAAAGGTGTTACCACATTTCATGAATGGATAGGCTTGCATTAAATTCCTACTGTCCCCTTTCTTTGAAGCGCTCTATAGAGATCTCTGTAGAGTATTTTGTGATCTCTGAGACAAGAATAGACAAATGGCTATTATTTTATATGATGAATCTCCCTTCTGCTTTCCAAAATCCACAAAAGAATCACAAAAAAGCTAGATTTTTATTTCTGGCTAGTACTTTAGAAAGGTAAACTTGACTAAAGCAAATCAACTGTAAACATTGTCAGTTTTGGGAGAATTACAAATGTATATATTTATTTTTATCCAATTTTGAGAATGTTGTCATTTCAGGTAGTGACATAACAGAGAATTGCTTTTTGATGATGACCAAAAAGTGTTTTATACAGTGATAATGTCATATATGTGTGTATATATGTATGTGTACATGTATATTTATGTATGTGTGTATAAATGTATCCTTACTGGGAGTTATTTAATTTGGCAATGCCTAGAATCATTGCTGTATATCACATTACTCAACAAATAGGGGTGGAATGTGTGTTTCTAACATCTAATGGACAGAGGCCACAGATACTGCTAAATATGCACCTACACTGCACAATATATCAATAGAGCTAAGGTTAACACATCCAAGCTAACATGAAAAGAGATTTAAACATATAGATAAAATGTTATTATTTTATTATTTTTGTTGTTATTATTATTAGATAATTATGCACATTACAGATATGTTATATATATAGTTATATATATACTATATATATAGTACATGTTAAAAGCCATATATGGGACACACTTATATTTCTCTATATGTATGTATATATAAAGATAGAATGAGAGATATAGGACATACTGCATATTATATGCCTTTTTGAAAGATTTTTTATTTGCATAGTAAAATTCTTAAAAATCTCATCTTAACATGCCTTTAAGCTGTTAACCCTGAATTTCCAATTGTCACTGAACCCCTTTCTTCTTAGGAAACTTATTTACAAGTGTACCTAGATCTCTTTTTTCTCAGGGAATCTATATAAAATTTACTGGCTTTGTGCATAGTAGATTAAACTTTGGAAAATATTATTCTACATAGAATAAAAGAAAGCTTAATGTTATAATTTGTACATGCGGGAAATTTCACTTATATGTAGCTTGAATAAAAAATAAGTAAAATGTTATTAATATGCCCTGTAAAGTTCTTGAAAACATTAAGTGTTTTTAAATAAATAGCCTATGTGTTTTGGAATACATACAGATTCTGGACTCACACTTTTTTACAACAGTGTATAAATTTAAAAGGAAATAACATTGCTTTTGTCATTCACAAATTATTTTAAAAATTACAATAAAACAAAGTTTTCATTGCTTGTATCTTCCATGATAGTATATTTTGTACTTAGACTTGTCGAATGCATGACTTCAACAGCAATTGATTTGCAGTGCTATGGAAGTATTAGTGTGATGATTTTCTTAATTTCAGACTATACATGTGCATTGCAATGACAAACATTTGAAAAAATGCTGCTGTAATATTCTTTTCCCGCACCTGCAGAGATGTTTCTTATAATCATTTATTAATGTAAATACTAATATGGAAATGAATATTTATAGGCCAAATGATTTCAGTAAGTCTCCAGTTCATTCTTCACTGATTTTCTCCTATTGCAGGTGGATGGAGTATCTATGGACAAGTTATATAATCCCACTGAACCTCTGAAAAGTGGGAAAATTATCTCCCTAGCAGGATTCTTGTAAAAATATATAGAGTAGTAATTAACATTTATAAAACACTATTTGCTAAGTACTTTTCAAGATTTTCTATGTAATTTAATTAATTTTTCAACAACCCTGAAAAGCTTAACTGCACATAAGTAGTTAGTATAGAGTACCTTGGATAGTTTTTCATAAATTACTTTGGTTATAGAAGATCTGATTACAAATATTCTTGTTGTTTTTTAGATAAATACTTGCACCAAATATTGGTGTGGCCATACTATGATAAAAATACTTTCTAGTCTGTAATGGTTATTGAATAGTTGATGCAACCTGAGAATATGGGAAAAGAGTACATATTGTAGAATAATAGTGCCATGATAGTGAATTTAAAATAAAACTTGTTGGTGGTGTAAGAATAAATTGATACATGAATATCCGATTGGCCAGGAAAACCTAACAGAGGGTTACAGAATAGAAAATCAGTATGCACAAATATATACCAGGAATAATAATAAATATACTTACAAAAGACATATAGGTTAGTTGATTAGCTGAAGCTATTTCTAAATCTTAAATTAAGTTAAAGTCCTACATATATGTAAATATATATAAAGATCCCATTTACAATGACTACAACCAAAAGTTTCTTAGAATTACCCTAACATAAAATAAGTCATCAGAACCCTCCCAAAGAAATCAATAGAACTCTATGAATAATGAAGATGAGAATAAAGAAAGCATATGCCATGATTCTACTCAATATTTTAATTTAATAGAATCTGGTATCAGATTTTAAAGAAAATAGTAAGGATGTTTGTTTTGATTTGTTCTAAAGCAAATAATAATACTCTAATTAGTTGTTACATATTATAGAAATGATGGGACGTTGAATAGTATCACGTGTAAAGCCTAGAAAGAAGTCTAATGCAAAAAACAATTTAATACATAAAAATGTAGAAATGCAAATAAACTGGGGCAATGTTTTTAATAAAATTGTCAGAGTATACTGTATATTTTTGAAAGACAAAAACAAATCTTAACTTGTGTTATGCCAAAGAAGAGACAAATGTATTAAAAACTTCAACATAAAAATAAAATGTTGAGTATTCATCTGATAGTCTCTTGAAGAAGGTTTTATGAACAGTGAAAAGCTAGAAGTCTTAAAATAATCTATATCCTTGCTGACATGAAAATTAAAATGTCTAAATTTTAACATATGGGAAAATATATTCAATATCTGTGTCAAGTTAATATATTTATCACATGGAGTATTATACTAAATCACTTTAAAGATAACTTTTTGACAGAAAATAGAAAAAGTATTTAAATAGGTGTTATGCATTGTCTTTATTCAGTATTTAAAGAAACATAAATCAGTCAATAAATAAGAGTAATATAAGCATCCTTAATAGTAGTCACAGGAATACAAATTACAGCATGATAACATTTCACCCACCAGATTCACATAGTATTTTACAGTCACAACATCTAGGTATTTTTTTTATAAGGATGTACTGAAATAGGCATTTTCACTACTATTGAAATTGTAATTTGAAATGCTCCCCAGGAAGAACAATTTGATGATATAATAGCACGACCCTTATTATTTGCATACCCCTTCCCCTAGGAAATGCAGGCAATATGTGCACAAATGGATTTTTTTCAAAAAAGATTTCTTTATAAATTAGACAGTACAATGTAGAGTGCAACCAGAGTGCTTAGGCTTGAATCCGACTCTGTTGCTTACTAGATCTCATTTTGAGCAAGTCATTGCCCTCTCTGAGTCTCTGTTTCCTCATCTGTAAAATGAGAACAATAATAAAAAATGGAGCCTACGTTTTATATTTTTCCCAATAATTACTTTTATGTAAAACTCTTAGAACAGTATTGAGATGTGCCATAAATGATATAGATACATATGTATATTTGTTGTCATTAAATGAGATTATATAGTATACTTTGAAGTTCTCAATATAGAAATAGACACAAACTGGCATTATAATCATTATCTGTATGTTATTATGAGATACCTTGTACTATGGCAATGGTAATCTTTTTAGGAAAGAACCTGATGACCCTGTGTAGGTAAGAATTTGTGAAAAAAATATAGTTATCCCATTCTGTTGACCAACTGATCAAAAATAGTAGATTAGGTCAATTGAAATAATAATTATTTACTGTTAACTTGGAATAATGTCATGATTAGAACATATACTCAGTTTTATTCCGTAGCATTGAGAAAGATTTCGTTTTTTTAGTTGAGTTATATTAGTTTGTTAACATGTATTCAAACTTTAGAACATTCAGTATATAGCTTATCAAAAAATTTACTTTCAAAAGAATCTTACCCCTTAGGCAGCCCTGAAAACATTATAAGCCCCACAATTACTTCAACAGTGACTAGGCAGGGTTTTATATGTATGTAAATTTCCAGAGATATTTTGATAGAGCATGAAATGTGTTTTAATTATCCATATACTGTGTACCTGTATAATCCTGATTTTCCTACTAAGGAAACAATTCTTGGAGGTTCCTTAATTTTTAGGTGCTATATATTTACTAATTATTTACTAAATATGAGTTATGTTTTTTTTCTTGATGTGGATTTTCTTGATAATGAATTAACATTATCTTTAAAAATTAAGTAATTTACTTATACAGTATGACCCATATACTATTATGTAACTAGGGGGGAAATATGGCTGATATACACATTAAAAATATTTTCCTTTTGTCAGATGAAGGGTAATTCTTATATAACTTCCTATCAAAACATTTCTGAATATGGCAGACATCCTTTATAAGATCTTGTACTTTACATTGTACTAAGTCATTGATTAAAAATACACAACACATACAACCAACACATTATCTGTGAAAAGAAAAATAACAGTGAATAACAGTTGTAGAATTTTGTGAGGTTGTATCAGAAAGAAAATCATTTTCAGATTATTTCTTTTTGTGCTGATAATCAGAATTGTGTGGTCTTTAAAGAAAAAAACTCATTTTACAGGACAATATATACAATATGCTCATAGGTTATTGAGAAAAGTATATAAAACAAAGCTACAATCTGCATGACGTACATAGAAAAAGAGCAAAAACATTATCTGAAAAAGCAGAAAGAATTTGGCTTGCTTGACTTTTTGTATCCAGCATGCTACAGCAATCTTTTGATTCTAATATGAAACTATAGTAAGGATCATTGCACTAATGCATGAGGATTTGTGATAATGTTGCAGAAATTTTACTGTCAAAACTGAACTGCAGCGTAATGACTTTTGTTATCATGGTTTCTAATAACTATTCAGCATGAATTGACCCTACATATGTTTTGCTGCAATAATGTATCTGTAACTCAAAATACTAAAAAATAAAATAAATAACAGTCATCACTACTATGAATGATTTCACGATAACCTTTCTCCAGTCTTGCTCTTAATATTACTAAAACCATTATAACACAGACACTCTTTTAACTATTCAACCCTCTGGAAACAAGAACATAGACACATCATGACAGTTCTGGTCACACCACTACAAAATATGCCTCCACACCTGAGATCCAGTTTCTGTTCAATCCCATATGGTTTCTCTGTCTGTGTTTATTACTTTGTCCTGTTGGGAAACTGGTTTCATTTCTCTCCTTATAATGTCTTTTAGGGAATTTCTTCTCCCTTTTATAGGCTATTTCTTTATTTGTTTCTACCCTTATCTTTGCATTTCTCCTTCAGTACAATGTATTGTCATTTCAGTATCTCTTCATAATAATAGTAATTTTTAAAAAACCTAGTTACTGTTATTCATCTCCTGATGCTGTGCTTTTACATGTGTATATCGCTGAATGCTGCACCTACCATATCATAAATGCTTAACCAATTACACTTGTTCTTTTCTTACTTAATTTCTAGAAATTCTGTGAAATTATCTGAAATATTCTCAGTTCCTTTCCTCTAAGGATTGCCACAACAAAGTAACACATACTGGTGGCTTCAGCAATAAAAATGTATTGTCTCAGGGTTCTGAATATCAAGTAGTTGGCAGTGTTGGTTTCTCTGAAAACTGTGAAAGCAGTGACTGCTCTAGGTCTTTCTCCTTTTTTGTAGATAACCATCTTCATCTTGTTCTTTCCGTATCTTCACATAATCTTCCCTTTTCACCTGTCTGTCCAAATTTCCTCTTATGGGTTAGGACACCAGTAACATTGAATTAGAACTTCCTAAAGATATCACTTCACTAAATTCTCTCTGTAAAGAGTCTGTCCGCAATTAGAATTATATTCTGAGATCCTTGGTGTTATGACTTCATCACATGTATTTGGAAGCAGGAGATACAATGAAACCCATGGCATTTCCTTTGATATAACTTGAGACCACACAACTTGTAAGTGGGAACCAGTATGGAATTCAAACCCAGCACTCAAGGCTATTACATCCTTTTCCCCCACTTTTACCAATATATTGTCAGTATCATCATCCCTCTTGAACTACAAAAAATATAATATAAATATGATATAATTATATTATAATATATTTTAATATAATTATAAAATATAATCAAAATACCATTTATAAACACTTTGTAACACCTGTAATATTGGGCATGAGTATGATTAAACTGAGCCTGGTAATGCATTGCTTTTCCCTGGAGGGATTTTATGGTTTTATACAGTAAGCAGTAGATCATTTATGTTTCTGATCAATTTTTAGAGATCCATGTAGGAAAGTATTTTTGCCACTAAAATAATTTTAAAATTTATCTCCGTTGCCTAGACTGCATAACATGTAGTTGCTGAAGCAGATGATTCCAATCCCATAGAGATTGTAGTAAAATTAGGATTGCAGACACTGGGTGTATGTGTTATCAAAAAGGAAAAGAGAGTAGTAGCTCTAGGTAGAAGGCAATATTTAGTACATATAGAAGAAACCAAAGCTTTCTGTAGAAACTTGATTGCAGAGCACGCGAAGCTCAGGATTTTGGAAAATACCATAGCATGAGCAAGTCTCTCTCTCTCTCTCTCTCTCTCTCTCTCTCTCTCTCTGTCTGTCTGTCTGTCTGTCTGTCTGTCTGTCTGTCTCTCACGTGCTTACACACACACACACACACACACACACACTCATACCCAGTATTTGATTAGATTAACCAAATGTGAGTAAGAAGATATTAGGAAGTAATAACAAGATAATGAATATAATAATAAATACTGAAAAGATAGGCTGCTGCTGACAGTTATATTACACAAACAGAATTTCTCCCATCATAACAGGGATTTGGGAGGGAAATTAAGTAATATACTGTGTTTGTGAATAGAAACTCTCCTTATTTTGTGAATTCATTCTTATGAGCATCACATTATTTCATTTCCTGAAACACTTTTGATTTGTGCCTCCTTACATTTTTAATCATTTTTAAAATGTAATTAAAAACAGAATTTGAATTATAAAAATAATACATATACAACACAGAATGAACATTTGAAAAACACAAAAAATTATCAAAATTTATCACTGAATTCATTAAAAAGTGTGACATTAGTGATTAAAACTGGAAACAAGTACCTTTGTGGTAAGTAACATAAGGAAAAGAAAAAAGATTGTTTTAAGTTCTCGCATGTCTCTCTCCTTTAACAATTCCCTAAGGAGTGTTGGCAACTGTCACACTAGCACCAAATTGTTGATTAATACTCTAATATGAGAAGTTTCATCCAGGAATCCCTTTTGCATGTTTATCATTTCTATTTTAATCTCCTACTTATACTAAATGAGCAAATTTATAATTACTACTGAGTTGATAGGCTCACTTTGAATTACTTAATGCAAGTCTTCTAAAAGCAATTGGCTAGTTGGTCCCCCGGGACAAGTGCCTGGAAACTACATCAAATATTGATATAACTTGAAATTGAAACCTCACTTATCCTTTGGTTGAACATTCAAGTATATTATGCATCCATCAACCTAAAAATAACATGGCTAAGGTCATTTTTTCCTAAGTTTGCTAATGAAGATGTGGTAAAACAGATTCTATGACCTCTGAAAAAAAGATGAATCGTTGCTACTATATTTCCTTTTTCTCTGTGACAAGTAACGCTATCACAAAACAAGGATTGTTACTCAGAAGCCATGTTGGTATAGAGCCCATGTAAGGAGCCATACTTATCTAGATTATTAAAATTTGGTTGATTACTTCTTCTGGTATGTTCCCAGATAACCAGGTAACCAAGTCTCATTCTTTTAAATCCTTAAAAATATATAAATAATTTCCCTATTCCCAATTATTTTGAATTTCAAAAGCCCTTCAACCATTTCAAAGTCTCCTTCTTGTATTTTATACACAGTCATTTTTCCTACTCTTATTTCAAATGTAGGCAGATCCTTTTGCTTTTCTGTTAAATGTCCACATGGCTAATTTGTTCTTCTCATGCACCCACCCTTCTATGCTGCATCTGACCAGCACTTAGAGCAACTTGCTCCTAAAAGTCAGTGTTAAGGAATCATTTAACTCCAGCATACTTGCTTCTCACTGTATAAATCTCTTTCATCTAATAATATTGATGGAGAGCATATTGTTTTTCCATACCAATTTTTCAATATATATGTTTATTTTACAGTTTTCTTCCTAATTGATTTGGAAATATATTCTCATATTGATAGCTCTCTGTTGTTAACTCCTGTTTCATCTTTGTATTATGCTTCTATGAATTTTTGCCATATTTTATTTTGTATATGTCTTTATAACCAGCATTAAAATTTAAAGTTCTTTCTCTTTGTCTTTAAATCATACAAATCTTGAGTTTATGTAGTCTTTTGTCTTGCTATTCTTGTTGCCCTTCCAATACATAGCCATATTATTTTTCTCATTTGGTTTCTTGCCTGTAGCCTAATTGAAGTAATATGTATGTTCCTAAAGGTCCTTGTGTTCATCTTCATTGCTTCCCTTTATAGAATCTGCTGTGTAAGATGCAGGAATGAGACTGAGGAAAGATGTGGACAAAGTTCACACATAAAGTACCTTTGAATTGATTTCATTACCTTATCACATATTCCAAGATTAATATATGCCATCATTTTCCTAGTTATTTTATAACAAAAGTTAAAACAAAGAAAATCCAATTAACTACATTGAAATATATTTCCAAACTTATAATGTCTTTTTAGTACTTTCCCAGGAGAGATCTGGGTAAATTCTCTTACTGATACCTATTTTGAATTATAGATTTCTTTTAAATCGAGACATAGTATCCTGGTATAATCTTCAATGGATGTTAACCAGGGCTAGCAATGAATATTTGTAGAATCAAAATGCCACATCAGCAGAATTGATCATCTACATTTTAATTCAGCAGAATTGATCATCTACATTTTAATTTAGATAATTTAAAATATAAATTACATTTAAAGAGTTTCTCTGTAAAAGTCGAATAACCATTCTAAAGCATATATGGTATCACAAAACATTTTGAAATTAATGAATATAATGACAGAAATAATTTTTCAGATTCCCTCCCTTCTTTCAATAGCAATAAGTGATGAAGTCAAATACTTAGGCTTTTTAATAAAATTTATAGATTACTTTTTATTAAAAAATTTGGTTTATTTACTTTCATTTACTATGTCATATTTGCATTTCAACTTAGGAGGATTCTTACAGTATTTTATGATAATGAGTCAAATATACAGTCATTCAACTGATATATTTATATGTTCTTATTGTTAGTATTTTAGCAATAAGAAGTTAAATTCCAGATTCTGTCTAGTTTGAAGTTTCAGAAAAATAGAGCTCTTCAAGGTAGTAAAAAGTCAAAACAAAGATGTCTGACTCTTGGAGGAGATTGCCTAGCAGTGAGGTTTGTGAAAGATACTACAAAATCTCTTTAGCAAATAAAGATATTTATTTATGTTTCAAATTGTATCATCTCTTCTTGAAGTGGTGTTGGTAACACTGTATATGGCTCAGGGATATAGTAAGTTCACGACTCTTCAGATGTATATTACCTGGTCATATACCCAGCACCATAGAGCAAGTATTTTTAATGGAGTATTTATTACCTGGAAATTCAAGAATGTGAAATATATGAGAATTTCTATAGAATGTCACTTGTTGATCAGAAACTCACTGTAATGACACATTTATATAAATAGTAATTTAAGAGGTTATTTCAAGAAATTAAAAAAAATTAAGATTTCAGTAACACCCCAAATATAGAGAGAAGAGATATCTTCTGGGTATTAAAGATAGATATGATTGGATTGGAAGACATTCCAAAGATGCCTACACATAAACTTAGATTAAAGTATGGAAAAAGATTGACTGGGCGGGGAGGGAACTGCAAATAAATATTAGTGAGAAGGGGCAGCAAATGACCTGATAGGGAGTTGGACAATGGAGAAAGGTTTTGACTTGGAAAGGAAAATGAGGCAAATCAGGGAAAGTCATTTATGCTGGGTCTACTTGCTTTGGATGTTGTCTCTATGCAAAGGTAACCATTGAAACATTTTAAAACTGACCAAGTTTATTTTTCAGAAAAATCACCTTTGTAGTAATAGAAGCAGAACATCTACATAGAAAGTAGTGCTATTTTCCATGTTAAAGATAATGACAGGGAATATTGACAACGTAATGAAAGTGAAGGGTACAAATAGGGACACTTTTTAGGAGATAACAATAAAGGTTAGTGTCTTGGAGGTAAGACAAAAGATAGTAAAATGAATCAGGGTAAAATGAAGATTCTGAAAATTTATATGTCTTTTTTCCTCTACATTTGAGTCATTGTGTTAGTCATCAGAGGCATAAAAATAAATGAATGATTATGTAACTTACTGGAACAACTACTTGGATAGCTCATATAGTTTAGGGGTAGGTTTCAGAAAGAAAAGAAGAAAGTGTTCTTTTCCGCATGTAGTGAGTTTGAAAAATTGATGCTACAGTGTAAAGAGCTATTACCAAATCATAACACAAATGAAATGTTGAAGACAGCCATAAACCTGAGTCTTGGATTTATTTAACTTTGTATTCATTTACATTTTTCAGAATTTATAAACATATTTTTGATAAAAGTCATAAAATACTTGCACTTTAGGTCTTCTTCTGAATATGTAATGGTTGTTCTGGTCATCACACACATGAGACAATAGAAGAGCATCAAAGGAAAACACTTCCCTGAGTCACCTAGCTGGCAAGACTCGGGACCAGCACTCAATACTCATCTTAACCACTCTTTGGTACTCCTCACTAAACAAAATTAAACATAAATTATATAATTAGAGTGATATGTCAAACTTTTCTACACATTTTTTGAAAATGATTCCATCATTTTCAGTTTTACTATGTCTTCTCAGTCCATTATTGTGACCTTTAAAAAACACTTGTATTTGGATATCAAATTAAGAGTACTACTCCCAAAAAGAATAGCACTTGACTGAAATAAATTTTAGCACATATTGAGCAGTTAATCCCTATTCAAATTAATATTCTTAATTATATTTTCATACTTGACTGCAAAATTCAGTAGATTGAGAACATTGAAAATAAACAACTCTACATTTTGTTGCACCACAAGATCTTAATGTTGTACTTTTAAGTACTAAACATTTATATTTAAGTATATTGAAGTCAATTTCCAAATTGCTAAACTATTAAGAACACTGATTCTAATTTTTCTCTTTTCCTTCTGTTTTGTATGTTAATCTTTGAGTAGAGGATTTTAGTATGGAACTCTTTTTTTCCTTTGCATATTTTAAATACTTCCTGCCATTTCCTTCTGGCTTGCAATGTTTCCACTGAAAAGTCTGTTGATAGTCTAATTGGTGTTCCCTTTTTTTTCTCAGTATTTTTAGTACTCTGTCATTGCCATTGGCTATCAATATTTTAACAATGATGTGTCTTAGAATGCAACTTCCTGGTCTCTTGTATCAAGATGTTTGATTTCTTTCCCAAATTGAGATGGTTTTCAGTTGTTAAAATATACTGTCTGTGTCTTTCCATATACTCTTCCTTCTGGAACCACACTTCTGGATAAGGATATTATTTCTCTATTGGTTATCTCAAATGACTCATACCATATTCATTTTTTACTTAAGTCCTTTTTCCCTTGTTGTTTTATTTTGTGTTCTCTATTGTGCTTTCAACCTCACTAATTCTTTCCATTGTTTATTTTTGTCTACTATTGAAGTCACCTATTACAGTTGTAGTATTTTTATAGATTCATTAGTTATGGTTGTAATGGTCTCATGTTCTTTGTCTTTGTTTTGTTCCTCTTTTAAATAATCTATTGTTTATTTCAATGAGTACTGCTTTTACTAATTGATGAACTTCCTTTCAGGCACATTCCATGTTTCTACAGGATTGATATTAGTGATATGTCTCTTCAGACTTAATTTTTATGAAAATAATAGGGATAGACATTCATATCCCTTTGCACCTTTTAGTGATTAAACAACTGGTACTAGAAAGGGTAACAGGTAGAAAAGAATGAACAGAGGCAATAGGGCACAAGAGACTTACCTCCAGTGAACATAATGTATTAAAACTTTCTACTGTACTGTGTTAACTTAGTAGGATATCATAATGCTTGATCTCCTCTTGGCCAGATCCATGGTCTAAGTTTCTAGTGTAGTATTGTGCCAATGTCCTCCTCTAGGCTATGACTTAATACTGGATGTGGCAATACGCATGGGTTCTAGTGGAGACAGGGTTGTAAACTTGAAGTTGTTCTATTTTCCAGTACAGAACAGTATCCTGCAGTGTTTGCATGTTTCATGAAAGATTTTTAAACTCTGGTTAATGGAAGTGTTTTTGTCCCAGTTTTAGCCCCCAGTTGGAAGTATGAGTGAGGGGAAAGTCAGGTGGAAGGTGTGATGAAAACCCCAGGCTGAGGTTGCTGAGTAACTTCTTTTAAAAAATACAGGTGTTGAAGCTGGGTGTGGTGGTGCACACATGTAATCTCATTTACCTGGGAGAATGAGGTAGGATCATTTCAGTCCATGAGTTCAAGGCAAGCCTGGGCAAGAGAGCAAGACCTAGTCTCTTGAAAAAAAATACAGATAGTGTGGTATTGGTCACCTTATTATTTGGGGTACCAGTTATTCTATTTAGGAACTTCAGACTCAAGTCAGTAATCATCACTCTGAACCACTGCTTATATAATTCTCCAATAATTCACCCTCTGTCCTGTATGTGCCAATTCTTTGAACCCCCTTAACTAGCACAGTCTGGTGCCCAAACTCTTACTGTGTTATGTACAGTATATGCTCCCAAGAAAACAACTATAGGATGCTGTGCTGTGCTCCTTGTGGGTGTATATCCCAGGTATCATTGTAAACAGAGTTCCCACCACTTTCTGTCATTCAGTAACTCCTAATGTGAACTGTGGTTAACTGTTTATTTTTTAGTAATTATTGACTTTGTTCTATACCATTTTAATTAAAAGTAGATGGAGAAGGCAGGGATTGCATTTTCCTCTCCTTCCATCTTGTTAGATACCCAGTTCAATTTAAAACAAATACTGTTCTTGTAGATAATCTTTATATCTCTTTCATGATTCTCTTTCTTCTAGTTTTCTCAGTAATAAATATTTCCCACTCTGAAAATAACTTTTTTTTTCTACAAAAATACCTGTTTTATGGCTTCTGACTGTGACCACATCCCAGCACCAGATTTTATTCTAATTGAGTACTTAGGTTGTCTTGTCAGTCACCTTTGTGTTGATGGATACAGAATGCACTCAGTCCCATGAAGAATATAAGTGGACCCCTCAAATACTTCAACATTCTGCCACTTGCAAGTTACATATCTGCTACTAACCTTTCGAAGTTACTTTTAAGGGAACATATTTCTCCCAAGCATTATTTGAAAACAAGAGTCATACGTGAAGAACTATTCTCTAATTAGAAGCTTAAATAAGAGTGAATTTTTCCAGCCTTACCCAGACTGGTTACTTGTGGGGGAAAAAAATCATACAATATTTAATGGTTTGTTCTTGCTTCTCAGAAAAAAAAAAATGGTACATTTCCATTAATACCATTTGGTTCATATCTCTCCCTGATAGAAAAATGATAAAGCTGTACATGCTTCTCCCCAATATCTGACAGATACATCTTCTCTTTTAGCAAAACTGCTATGAAGAGTTTTTATATACCCCCAACTCTATACACAAATAAATTTGGTATATGATCAGTGAATCTACATTTAAACAAAACTACCGTATGATCAAAAAGTCCAGAGTTTATATTAGGGTTCATTCTTGGGGATGTGTATCATCTATGGATTTTGACAATAGTATAACAGCAAACTTATCAATGATTATTGTATGACACAGAGTATTTTCATTGCCTTAATAATCTTCTGTGTTCTGCCTATTAATCTCCTCTTCCTCCTTAACCTATTAATCTGTGATCTCTGTACTACCTCTGTAGTTTTGCTTTTTCCAGAATGTCATGTGTTGTGGCTAAACAAAATATAGACTTTTCATTCTTTTTATTTAGTGATAGTTTTTCATTTTCTTTCATGACTAGATATAGGCAAGTATACCTCTGATATTCAGTGTGTTTTCCGTTTTATGTCAACATATACTAAATTGCAGAAATATTTGTTTTCTTTATAAAAGGTAAATTCTGGTTAAAGGGAAATTGGATATATTGATTATGACAGTTGCAGATGTCAACATTTAAAATATAAATAAAGAATAAGAAAGAAGATAATATCAAGAGAAAAGATATATATGTTCCTTTGACAAGTCAAAGGAATCCAAATAGGAAAAAAGTCCAGGCCTATGACGCTACCCAGAAAATAAGCAATCTGAACACAAAACAAAACAAGAAGCCAAATCAAACATATAGAGCTTTGTTTACAAATTTAAGCTCTTGGGATAGGTCCTGGCCCATTTTATTTGTAGTGAATTTGTAATCCCCTACTTAGACATTTCTAAAATATTTTCATAAATGTGCCACAATTGGGATCATTCTGGGTTGCAAATACAAATTTTAAATAGATTCTTTTCATTGAATTCTGTATCAAATCCTTGTTTAATCAGTCATCCATTTCCTCTATAATATTCTCTTTCTTGATGTTTGCTATTTGTAATTTATTCTTTTTTTTCTATATTCCCTTTCTCTTCCTTCCTCTCCTTCTTACTTCCCTTCACTATCTTCCTTCTATTCTCATTCTCTTTCTCCTCTTTTCCTCCATCATAGGTATTTAGTAAGACTTACTATTTAAAACATACACTGATGGTAAAAAAAAAAGAAATCAACTTTCTCTTTAGGGTCAAAAAATATTGACTTACTTTTCTAACTTTTTTAAGAAAGTGTACTAAAATTTGAGCATGATTTTAGTAGCTCATCACCTTCAAATCATGATACCTAGGAAACAGGAAGACTGAACAGTATTAAATAGCTACTACTAAAAAACAAAAGCACAAGCAAAACCTGAAGTTATTAATTGACAGCTGGAAATCTAAGGATTTTTTCCTGGAAAATATGTAAAACAAAAGATAATGGTTGGGAATGAGAGCAATCATGATGGTGAAAAATTGTAGGTAGTAATTGCTTTCCTTATAGCCATTACCTTTCAAAAATGATAATTAAAAAGTGCTTTGTTTAGTATTTTAATGACTTCACCATTTTCATAAAAAAGATTAAATTTGTATTACACAAAAACAATGGCTAAGAAGCACTATTATCTACAGAAATTTCTTTTCTCTTTACTGAAATAACAGGATACACTAATTTGATATTTGTATAGAAGACTGAATTTTCACAAAATCATCCTTTTGCCTTAGTAGCTTTGTTGAGATAATGCACATCTAAATTCACCCTTTTGAAGTATATTTAGTGTGTTTTGTATACTCAGAATTGTGAGTCCACCACCATGATCTAATTTTAGAACAGTTTTTTTCACCCCCACACCAAAGGAAACTATATTAACAGACATTCCTTATTTTCTCCACCCATAGCCCTTTACAAATCTCCAGTCTACTATTTCTCTCTATAAATCTGTACAAACTCGAATTTGGATATATCAGTTAAACAGAAGCATACATTAGCATTTGCTGCTAGTTTCTTGGACAGCATATTTTCAATTTTTATTCATATCATGTTTTATTTCAGAACTTTAATTTGTTTGTTGCCATATTATATTCCAATGTACGGATGGATCACATGTTGATCTATCATCAATTAATGCATATTTCAGTTTTATCAATTTTCAACTCTTATGAATAATGCTACTAACAATATTTATGTTTCTGTGTAGACCTATTGTTTCATTTCTGTGAGATCTGTAACTAGGGGTAGAAATTGACAATTCTTTCAAGCATTGTATAAAGCTCACAATTTTTGGTCTCCATGGATAGCATATACTTTTCTATGATGTTTTTACAATTTCATTTTTTTAAATGCTAGTTAGTTCCCTATAAATTGATAACATAACTCCAAATGTGTTGCAACCAGAAGTTTGAAAATCCCTGGGCTGGATAGTGTATAAAGGTCTTTCCATACTTAATGTGACAGTGCTTTGTATGGAATTATTGTTCTAGGTGCTTCATAAACTGTTTCATTTAGTGTTTGTAACAGTCCTTTGAAGCAAGGATAAGGAGCCTCATTTTATATAGGTATAAACTGAGAATAAAATCAGTGAAATAACTTTGATTTTAAAGCCCATGCTGTTGTGTGCAGTATTGAAATAAAGTCTAGCTACATTCCATTGATCATTTCAATCTTGCTAAGTCTTCTCAGTCTTTCAGGAATGTCATTTGAATGTTCTTAGTGCCTGATTTTCACCAGATGACTGAATTAGACATGTCTTTCAGTCTGTTTGTTTCTTTATTTATTTACTGTAAAGTATACATTTTCCCCTTTTTATCTTATCATGAATTTATGCTTATTGTGGAAAACATGAAATGTAGCGGAAGACAAAAATATAACTTTTGCAATACCTGTGATCCAACATGAAAGATAACATACTTAGCTTTATATTTATACTTCCAGTCTGTCTTAAAGAAAACCTTGAAATAATATTCTACACATTGAATATGTTCATCCTGAACATAATATTCTACACATTGAAAAGTCTTACAATATGCAATTAAGTGTATTTATTTCCTAACTTGAGACTAACCTGCATCAATGACAGATCTCCTTGACTGCTAAAATTATAACCTTTTAGACCTGGCTTTTGTTTACTTCCCAAGTTTAAATAAAATTAAATTTTCCAACTTCTAAATACTGTAAGTTACTGAATCTAATGCCAGTTTCCTTTCAGGGGAAAAAAACACTCTTTATATCCCTAAACTCATTTTAAATTGTTATTTCTCTCCAAATCTATCCTGATTATATCCCCTTTTTTTATTCCCCATCTTCTGGACTGCTTTTCTTTAATAGATGGTATGCCTCACTCCAATTTAATACAACTTTTTTATTAACAGCAATTGGTAAATAGCCAGATGATTTGCCAACCCCAGTTCATAAACGTGAAATCACATTTGATGACATCACTGAAGCAAATTAAGAAAAAAAGTAATTATTGGGTCTGGGAAAAGTAAAGTTAAAAAACAGCTTGTAGTCATTCTTAAAAGCTAAGAAAGTTCTTGCATACATTTTGAATTATAAGTTTGAATTATAATACAGGTATAACTTTTTTAATTATATAATTTTTAAAATTAATTGCACGTATAAAAATATATACATATATATTACATCAGTGTCTATCTACCCCAAGGTTCTCCCACCAGTTTATCACCCGTGAACCATCTTAATATATTGTGCCCATCTCTCCCACAATTTTACCTCCCTCCCCTTCTCTTCTCTATGTTTCAGTTCTGTTCATAGTTTTAAACTTTCTTTGCCCATGTTTGTTTGTTTGTTTGTTTGTTTGTTTGTTTTCCCTATATCCCTCAGATAAGTGAGACCAGCCAGTATCTCTCTTTTTCTTTTGACATATTTATGCTAACATGATTCCTTCTAGCTCCATCCATGATCCATGTTGTTGTGAATAACATAACTTTGTCTTCTTTGATTGGTGAATAATATTCCATTGTGCAAATATACCACATCTTTTCAGCCATTGATATGTTTGGGGACATTTGAGTTTCCTTACCCTGGCAATTGTAAATAGTGCTGCAATAAACATGCAAGTCAGGTGTCTTTCTGGATTAATATTTTTGTATCTTTTGGGTAGATTCCCACTAGTGGGATTGCTGGATCACATGGCAGTGATGTTTTCCGTAGCCTTCTTGTACAATTTAACAAGAACAAAGCAAATGCCCACTCAAAAAATGGGGAGAACTAAAAAAGATACTTCTCCAAAGAAGAAATACAAATACCAATAAGCAACATGCTGAATATCACTAATAATCAGAAAAATGCAAATCAAAATCATACTGAGATACCATTTTACACCAGTAAGAATGGCCCATATCAAACAGATAAACAAACAAACAAAAACAAATCAAAAATGGACAACAGCAAATTCTGGTGTGGGTGTGGAGAAAAAGAAATACTATTACACCATTGATGAGATTGTGGTCCAGCTACTATGGAAGGGTATTTTTTAACTCAGCCTCTTTCCTGTAAGAGGTGGAATTCCATAGAATTTTTACTTGATAATTTAGTGAATAGATCACTTCTCCTCCCTCTTCTACCACCTAAATAAAGCCAGATGCCAAATATTACTGACATTTCAGTCACAAGTAGTAGGTAGCAAAAGCTTATAGTATTTCTTTTTATTTATTTAACAAAAATTGTAGAGTTCTGTGGTAAACTATCTCTGTGGTAGGTGCCCATAAATTGGTGGTAGGAGGAACTCAGTATAATTAGAAGTTCATGTCCTTCCCTCATTGAACTTACAGCCTCATTGTGTAGGCAGAACCTTTTCATGTTAAGCATTTGAGAATACTCACAAAGAAGAGCAAATGAAAGGTGAGACCAGATTTTTTTTTTTACATAAAAATATGTACTGTTGTTGGTCATATTTAATTTGGAAATGTAGTCCATGAGACTATTCAGCACACTATGGGTTTAGTTCAAGGTGATTCATCTCAATGGGAAAGGCAGAGTAGGTAATAATCATGGAAATGCTGTTCTTTCAGTGAGACAGAGACTGAATAACTATACATAAAGGATAAGAAAAAGTATCATCTACTTTGGTCTGAATGAGCTAGCTCTAAAGGAGACATTCTGGTATGACAATATTTAGTTTTAGAACATAAACAGTGTGTTAAAGTAAGGTTTTAATTTTAGCATCCTGTTT
This sequence comes from Uropsilus gracilis, assembly GCA_004024945.1. Classification (NCBI taxonomy): domain Eukaryota; kingdom Metazoa; phylum Chordata; class Mammalia; order Eulipotyphla; family Talpidae; genus Uropsilus; species Uropsilus gracilis. The sequence continues at coordinate 94,868 of PVHY01001107.1, read as the reverse complement.
TCACAATTACATTTTTAAAGTTTATGTATTTGTTATTATATATATTTATATATATAATATATATTTTTTTGAGACTAGGTCTCGCTATTTTTGCCTGTGAAACTGCAGGTTCACGTTGCCCAGGGTACCACATACTCAAGCAATCCCCAGCCTCAGCTTCCCAGGTAGCTGGGATTATAGGTGCATACCATCAAGCTCAGCTATTTTTGGGGGCTAGGTCTCACTATGTGCCCCAGGTGGGACTTGAACCACAATCCCTGGTCCCAGCTGCGGCTTCCTAGGCTGCCACTTACAGGTATGTACCACCATGCCCTACCCTGTTATATATATATAAATAACTAACATATATATGTTATATATGCTATATATGTATATATATCTTAATGGACAAAAATGATCTTAACAAACATAGGCACACTTTTAAAAATAAAGATTGGTAGAATATACTCTCAAACAAGTATAAAAAAGTTCTTATTAAAGTTTTGGTGATTTGGAACACATTTTTGAGGCATCATTTTACTGTTTTTGATGCTCTGACCAGCTTTATTCACACTTATATAATTTTCCCTTCTCTTCTTGACTCTTCAGTCTCTGGAGGAAGAGAACTGCCTGTAACTTGTTCTTTCTCTCCTGATATATGTCATCAGCAAATGTTGACTAAAATGAAATCCTCCTTGAATGTTATTTTTAATCCCTGATAACCCTCAATTTTAGTGTTATTTGCCTTTTTTTAGATAAGGCATGACAGAGTATATTCTTAATTTGTTTTTTCACAAGAAGGAAAATACAGCTTAATCACAGGTATTATCTATTTAATCTAACCATTACGTTTTTTTTTCTCTCAATACAGAACCTCAACCATTTGAAATATTATAATAAATGTGTCCCATAAGTGTAATGCTAAGTTCTTCTTTAGTGTTAGCTAGATGACATTAGACCTTCCCACAGGTTACAGGAACTGATTTGGGATAATGGAACAAATCCATGGGGAAAGTCATCTCAGTATGTAGACTATGTGAATGGATTATCTTATAGATTGAAGCCTGTGATTTTCAGGCTGATGTCCAGACACCAGATGGTTTTAAAATCCTTTCATCCAGATCACTAGCTGCCTGCTTTAGTCACATTGCTCTTGCTAATATTTGTAGAACATCTATGTGGTCCCCAATGCATGCACTTATTATTCTATTAGGCAGACATTATTCCTTTTGAAGCTGCATCACATGGCTCCTGGCAATCACTGACATTAATCACTATTTGTCCAGCCTTAGGCTGCAAAGTTCCATACATGCATTTTCTAGAGAAGGATTTTTAGATAGTCTGCTCATGATAAGGAAGAAATGACTTATCACTATCAGTAATTTAAAAATTAAACAGTGCCTTTTCATACCCCAATATATATTAATAATTATAATCTGCTTTCTCTTCAGATCAGCTCTTTTACCAAATAAATGTTTAACAATAGGCTGTTCTGGTTGTTAAGAAGTCAAAAGACTTCTTAAAAATTGATGAAATAGCTAGTTCATGAGGGGTTAATACATAAACTTCCCTATAATTTTCAAAACTACACAGGCTGACTTCAAGAATAAGAAATGGCTTTATAAGAGTAATTTATTTCCCCAAATTTCAAATATCCATTAAACACTGCATATTTGTTTTTATCCTTCCCTGTGCTTGTGTTTCCTCTTGACCTGTATGAACAAGCATTTCCCTTATGTGTAGCAGTGTAGTTGACCCTGAATGCTTCCTTTTTGAATCCATTCTATATAAAATGTGGGAATAGTAATAATAATAGCTTCTGTATCTTCAGTCTTCTTTGGTTGCAAATTTTCTGAGGTAAAAATCATCATCACATAACTTATAGCTAAATTTATAATCTTTTTACCCTCTTACATACTAGTTTTGAATTCACCTAAGTTGACAAAGAAATGGAATTTTGCAGCTTTTGTCTGACATGCATGCTGTTTATGATTTGGGGGATTATATTCATTTTTGGCATTAAATTCATAGAATAAGCAAAATGTCAAACTTTGTTTACTAATTTTATACTTATCTGTTCTTTTAATATCCTGTCTTGGTTCTCTAGTTATAACATAGATGAACCTAAAGTTTGCTAGAAACATTTGCCATTAGCTTCTTCTAAAAAAAATTAAATTTGAGGATAATCCTACCTCCAGAGCTTATTCTGTTCCTGGCCATTGACTGTGACAGTGGAAGGCTCATCTGAAGGCACCGGAGCATCCCATCTAAAAGCATAAAACATATTACATTTCATGAAAAAGCTAATTCAGATTGTTTAATTCTGGTAATATTGCCTCTGTCACCTTCAAAATCAAAATGTTCTTTCCTGTTATTATAAGGAAAACAACCAAATTGCTAAAAAACCCATTTGAATACACAGCTGCCTTATGTTGCATACTAATTTGATTAAAAACGCTAGTGCCTCACCAGCATTTTACATAAAGCACATTGGTGAATTTAACAAAGACTATTTTAAAAATATAACTGAGATGATGTTGATGACCAGTGTCTGCAGCAGTGACCATTGCACCCCCTTTCCCCCAACCCATGACTGAACAAAAATCTTTCTGACTGTCTTGGAAAGCATGAAACAATTGTCAAGCTATCTTTGTTTGCTCACTGCTTTGGGCACTGAGCCAACCTCATTGCAAATAACTGCATTAGTCAAGTGTATCCAAATTATTACAACACAGCGTCCATCTCAGTTATTGCTGTTGAAGCATTTTCTGAATCTTCATGTTACTAGAAAACATTTATTTGAAGGGTGAGTGTCACATAAATTCAAGTCCACTTGGATTTATAGAAAAGTGGAAGACTACTTTCATAAGTGGCTTTAATTTGCCTCTCTCTACGAGAGGAAGCTTAACAGGTTTATTATTAGAATCTGATAGAGTGGGAAAAATTTGCAACCTTCAGGATATTTTCCACACTGTATTTTTTCTATCATTTCTTTCTTGAGATGATTTTATCTAATGCTAGTATTTATCTACATTTTAATTGACTTTAACTTTTTTCCTAATAACAAAAGTGATAATCACTAATAGCCAAGCTACTGAAGTCTATACAATTCAGTTCAGCTGGAATTCTGGAGCTCACATCATATCTTACAGGTGAGCCACAAACTAAATCTTAATGCAGAAAAAGAATTTCCATGTCTTTCTTGGTGATCATTCCAGAGAATTCATACATCAAGAGGCATATTCTTCAAATGTTTTATTATTCTCTAACAATAAGACACATTTATCTCCTAATCTACAAGACTGTCAAGTAAATACAAAAATTTATCTGACATAAACTATGTGACTGTTTAGGTTAATAATAAGTAAACTACACATTGCATGATTTTGTTTGCTTTTGTTTTGACATTCTAGCCCTACATCCTTGTCCATTCCTTTTATATGAACTAGAGATCCATTTTACTCAGTTCTCTATGTGTGTGTGAGTTATAAATATAATATATTTTAATATATACTATATTATATTATAATATATAATATATATAAAATGACCCCTGAAGGCCACAAATTCCTTCTTAGTATCTCAAATTAATACTTTCATTATATGTGCTATGAAAATAAGTCTAATATTTACTTCATTCAGATCATAAATGGAAGTGCTGTTATGCTATTTCTAACTCAAAATTTGTATCAAAATTTTAATGCTCAATATCATATTGCCATTTCACAACTCCTTGAAAAATATGATAAACTTATGAGACAAAGACCCCAACTAACGGGAAAATTACAAAGATTAAAGTAGTTATATTTTCATCCAGGTTTTGTTTCATTAAAAATTACTTGGTGTGAAGTATGAATTAAACACAAGAAATGTAATCTCAATTTTATTTATATATTTTAAATCCCCCAGAAAAATAAATAGTCTAAGGATAAACACAATTAGGAGTTCTCATATTTTTCTCTTACTATTCTTTAGCAAGGACTGTTCTGAATCTATGTCTAAGTTAAAAATACAATAATTTTTCCTTTCAACACTATTAATCATGCATTCACCCTATCAAGTACTCAGAGACTTCTAGTCATTAAGAATAAATGCCCAAACATCCGTGAGATGGTTTAGTAAAATAAATACAACTACAAATCTAATATAAAAACAACTGATTTCTTTATGAATTTTAAATTGGCAAGTGCCATGGAAAATGCCTTGATATAATGTAAAGTGATACCAGTTTATATGCAACCTTAAAATGTCATGGTAATTGAGTTAAATTATGTGGGTATATAATCATACAGCAGTTTTACATTATGCTGCATACCTATATGTTTATATATGTGTGTATTTAATAAGAAATGCAAAATTTTTAAAGATTATCATTGAGTATTAGAATATTATTGATTCTATTCATAGCTATGTTTTTTCTATTTTCTAAAAATTTGCTTCATAACATTCTACAATGTAGTAAGTTAAAAAATACTGAAAATTCTTTTTAAATCTTATTAATTTATTGTACATCTTATAATTAATTTTATTTTTAAAAATTGATTACACGTGTGTGTATATGTATATATATATATATGTATATATATATATATATATAAATAAATTGCTGTCTACCCTGAGGTTCTTCCACCACCTGTCACTTGTGAATCATCATCTTAATCTCTTGTTCCCATTCCTCCCTCAATTTTACATCTGCCTTGCTCTATGCTTTAGTTCTGCTGACAATTTGTTAGTTTTAAATTTTACTTGTCCCATTTCCCCCCCTATATTCCTCATATAGGTGAGACCATCCAATGATTTTCTTTTTCTTTGTGGCTTATTTCTGCTAACATGATTCCTTCTAGGTCCATCCATGTTATCACAAACATCAAATTTATTTTGTTTTGTTTTGTTTTTTTGATTGATGAATAATACTTCATTGTATCGATGTATCACAAATTTCTGATCCTTTTGTCTGTTTGGTGACATTGGGTTGTTTCCATATCATGGATATTGTAAATAGTGCTCCAATAAACATTCGAATACAGGTGTCTTTTTTAATTAGTCTTTCTGTATCCTTTGGCTAGATTCACAGAAATGGAATTGCTGGATTTGCATGGTAGTTCCAGCTTTCAATTAGTGGCTGGACCAGTTTGCATTCCCATCAGCAGTGTAGTGTTTCTTTCTCTCCACATCCACAGCACTTGTTACTGCCTTTTTTCTTTCTTTCTTTCTTTTTTTAATATGGGCCATTCCTACTTATGTAAGATCATATCTCATTGTGGTTTTGATTTGCATTTCCTTCCTTGATTATAGTGATGATGAGTTTCGTACCTTTGTTATCAGACCATTATCACTTGTATGGAAAACAAAATTTTTTCCCATTCAGTTGGGTTTCTTTTTGTTTTGATTATTATCTCTTTTGCTGTATAGAAGCTTTTTAATTTGATATAGTCCCAGTTGTTTATGTTTTCCTTCATTTTTTTTTTGCATCTGTATATGTGTCCTAAAAGAGATTTCAGAAGTTTAGGTCTTGGAGTGTTTTGCCCATATTTTCTTCTATGATTATATGGTTACAGGTTTACATCAAAATCTTTTATCCATTTTGAGTTGGTTTTTGTACATGGTGTAAGGGGTTAGTCTAGATTCATTTTTTTGCATATAGTGATCCAGTTTTCCCAACACCATTTATTGAAAAGACTATCCTTGTTCCAATGTATATTCTTTGCTCCTTTGTCAAGGATTATCTGGCCATATATGTGCTGCTTTATTTCTGGACTTTCAATTCTGTTCCATTAGTCTGATTGTCCATTTTTGTTCCAGTACCATGCCGTCTTAACTATAATAGCTTTGTGGTACAATTTAAAGTCTGGGAGTATTATACCTCCATTCCCTCTCCTCATAGCCAGGAAGGCTTCAACTATCTGAGATTTTTTAATGTTTCAAGTGAGTTTTATTTTTAATTTATTTTTTAATTATATGTATATATATGTATATATATATATATATATATATATATTACGTTATTGTGTACCCCGGGGTTTTCCCATTTCTTTAACACCTGTTAACCATCTTATTCTGTTGTGCCCTCTGCATCCCCCATTTTCTTCCCCCTCCTCCTCTCTCACTCTGTTGTTCAGTTATGTTGGTTGTTTCCAATTTTTCTTAGTCGTTTTTTTTTTATTTTCCCCTATATTCTTCATATAAGTGAGACCATTCTGTATTTCTCCTTTTCTTTCTGACTTATTTCTGTTAATATGAGTCCTTCTAGCTTCATCCATGTTGCTGCAAATGACATGTTTGTCTTCCTTGATTGATGTGTAGTATTCCATTTTATACAGACACCACATTTTTTTTTCACCCATTCATCAGTTTTGGGGCATTTGGGTTGTTTCCATATCTTGGCAATTGTAAACAGAGCTGAAATAAACATGCATGTACAGGTGTCCTTTTTTTAAAGTATTTTCATATCCTCTGGGTAGATTCCCAGGAGTGGGATTGCTGGTCAAATGGTAATTCCATTTTCAATTGTTTGAGGGTCCTCCACACAGTCTTCCATAGTGGCTGAACCAGTTTGCACTCCTACCAGCAGTGTAAGAGCGTTCCTTTTTCTCCACATTCGCACCAACACTTGCTGTCTGTTTTATTTATATGGGACATTTTTACTGGTGTAAGATGGTAGCTCACTGTGGTTTTAATGTGCATTTCCCTGATTATTAGTGATGTGGAGCCAGGTAAGTTTTAGTAACAGTTTTTCAATTTCTTTGAAGATTCACATTGAAGTTTTTATTGGGATTGTGTGGAATCTATAGATTGCTTTTGGTAAAATGGCCATTTTGACAATATTAAGTCTTCCAATCCATGAGGAGAGGGTATCTTTCCATTTCCTTGCATCTTGTATTTCTTTTAATAATATTTTATAATCTCTTTAAAAGTCACATCCTTTGTCAAGTTTATTCCCAGGTATTCAATATTCATTGATACAATTGTGACTGAGATAGATTTTTTAAATCTCTTTTTCAGATCAATTTTTTGCATATAGAAAGGTTACTGACTTTTGTGTTGATTTTGTAGGTTCATATTGTACTGAACTGACTTATTATTTTCATTAGGTTTTCTGTAGAGTTCTTAGGATTCTCCATATATATCATATATATCATATATATAATTATATATATCATATATAACATATATATCATATATATAACATATATATGATATAACATATATAACATATATATGATATATATGATTCTACATATATGATTCATATATAATATATGATATATATATATAATCATGTCATTTGCAAACAGTGATAGCTTTACTTCTTTCCCTATTTGGATCCCTTGTGTGTTCTTCTCTTGACTAATTGCACTAGTAAGTAGCCTAGAACTATATTGAAAAGCAGTGATGACAGTGAACAACCCTGTCTTTTTCCTGATCTCAGAGGGAAGGCTTTCAGTTCTTCTCCATTTAGGATATTAGCTGTGGGCTTGTCATAGATTGATTTTTTTTTTTAATTTTAAGAGATGTTCCTTCCAGTTCCATAATTTTGAAAACTATCATAAATGAATGTTACACTTTGCCAAATGCTTTCTCAGCATCTGTTGATATGATTATGTTTTTCTTTTTCTTTTTTTGATGTGTTGGATTACACACATTGATTTTTGGGTGTTGAACCATCCTTGTTTCCCTTGAATAAATCCCACTTGGTCATGGTGTGTTATCTTCCCAATGCATTGCTAGATTCTATTTGCTAGAATTTTGCTGAGAATTTTTGCATCTGTGTTCATTAGGATGATTAGCCTATAGTTTTCTTTCTTTGTGTTATCTTTGTTTTTCATATTAGTGTAAAGTTGGTTTCGTAGAATGTATTTAGTAGTATTTCTTCTTTCTCTATTTTATTGAAGGAGTTTTTGTAGGATAGCTACCAGTTCATCTCTGAATGTTTGCTAGAACATTTGTAAATCCATCTGTCCAAAGCTTTTGTTTTTTGGAGAGAGATTTAATTAGTTTCAATTTCACTGCTTTGAGATGGATTTATTTAGACTTTCTATGTCTTCTTTATCGAGTTTTAGATGAATGTGTACTTCTAAAAAATTTGTCCATCTCATTGATGTTGTTGAACTTGCTTGCATATAGATGTTCATAGTGACCTCTAATTACCCTCTGTATTTCTGCTTTGTCTGTTGCAATTTCTCCTCTTTCATTTATGATTGTGCTTGCTTGTATTCTCCCTTCTCTTCCTTGTTAGCCTGACTAGAAGTTTATTTAGTTTATCTTTTCAAAGAATCAGCATTTTGTTCTGTTGATCTTTCTAGTGTCTTTTTTTGTTTCAATTTCATTTATTTCTACCTGAATTTTAATGATCTCCTTCCTTCTGCTTGTTTTAGATTTTTCTCTTATTCTTGCTATAGTTCTCTCGGATGTGAGATTAGGTTGTTTCTTTGGATATTTTCTTGTTCCCTGAAATGGGACTGAATTGCTGTGTATTTCCCTCTTATTACTGCATTTGCGCCATCCCATGTGTTCTGGAAGGTTGTATCCTCAGTTTCATTCATCTCAAAATATTTCCTTATTTCATTTTTGATTTCCTCATTATTACACAGTTTTTCCAATAGTTATGGCTTCAGTCAATCATGATTGATTTCTAGGTTGATGTCTTTATGGTCCGAGAAAATCATTGGTATGATTCAATCCTTGTGAATTTACTGATGCTGATCCTGTAGCCGAGTACATGATTGATCTTGAAGAATGATCCATTTATCCTTGAAAATTATGCATTTTTTCTTTCTTTCAGGGTGCAGTGTCATGTAGATGTCTGTTAGGCCAATTTGACATAAGGATTTATTTAAGATTATGTTGTCCTTACTTATTTTTTATCTTGTTGATCCATCCCTTGGTGAGAGTGAGGTGCTGAAGTCTCCTACTACATATGCATTTTCTTTAATGTCTTTTTTTCAGAGATGCTAATGATGTATATTTTTTGATGCTTCCTCATTTGGTGCATATATATTAATAAGTGTTCTGTGTTTCTGGTGTATTTTCCCCTCGATCAGTATATAATGGCCATCTTTGTCTCATTAACTTTTTCAGTCTGGAATCTACTTTATCTGACATGAGTATGACTGTATCTGCCTTCTTTGGGAGTCCATTTGTTTGAAGTATTGTTTTCCAGCCTTTTGCTTTCAATCTGTATTTATCTTTAGCAGTTAGGTGTTTTCCTGGAGACAGCAGAAAGTTGGATTCTGTTTTGTAATCCATCCTGCTACTCTGTTTTTTTTTTTTATAGGTGAGTAATCTTTTAACACTTAGATGATTACTGATATATGGTGGTTCATACTTGTCAATTTACTCATCTCTCTTCTTTTTTTGTGGTTCAATTTGTTTCTTTGTTCCATTCTCCCTGTTTGGTCTTCAGTTGTTTACATTTTAGGCTTCCTGTAGCATTTCTTGAAGGGAGGCTTAATTATGACAAATTTTTAAAGGTTTTTGTCTGTCTGAAAAGGACCATATTTATCCCTCATAGATGAAGGAGAGCTTTGCAGGATAAAGTATGCCTGGCTGGCATTTTTTTAACTTGAGGTTTTTTTTTGTATATCTTACTCGATTGTCTTCTAGCCCAAAGTGTCACTTCTAAGACATCTGAGGTGAGCCTAACAAGTTTTCCTTTATAAATTATCTGTTTTTGGCCTCTCACTGGCTTCATTGTTTTTTCCTTGTCTTGGATTTTTGGTATTTTAACTATTAAGTGTCTCTCTGTAGTTTTTCTTTCATTGTAGTATTTTGGTGTTCTTATCGCTCTTGTATGTCTATTTTTCTTTCTTTAGATTTGGAAAATTCTCTTGAACTATTCAAATGTTTTCTCAGTTCCTTTGTCTTTCTCTTCTCATTCTGGGATGCCTATTACTCTGATGTTGGTTTTTCTCTAGTTGTCACATATTTCCCTGAGTGTATCTTCAATTTTTTCCTTTGCACATCTTTTTTTTTTCTGTTTTTTTTTCTTTCTTTTTTTTTTCTGTTTAGTTCTTCTAGAGTACTATCCTGTTTTCCATTTCTTCTATTTTTTGTTCTTGGCTTTTCCCTGAGCACTTTAGTTTTTCTGTTGTTCTGTTAGCTTCCATCAATTTATTTTTTAAGAATTCATTCTCATTTCTTAATTCATTGATTTTTTTTCCATCTCATTCTTTTCCTTTTCTGTCTTCTCTGTTAAATCTTCTAGTTTTTTGTTTGTTTGTTTTGTGTGTGTTTGTTTTAATTATGATGGTTCTGAATTATTTTTCTGTCAGGTTGTAATATTTTCTGCACCTGTCTTGCTGGTTTCAGTGGACTGACTCACTTTCTGAGGTGCTTTGGTCTCAGGATCATTATTTTAGTCATATGTGATTTTCCTTCTTCCCATATTTTGCTTTCAGATTTGATCTGCCTTTGGTGTACTATTACCACTGATGCCGGTGGGTACTGTTTCTTGGTGGTGTTGCCGGATTGCTGAAATACTTGCCAGATTTATGGGCCACAGTGTTTAGTGGGCAGGAATGGACATGTAGTTCTCTAAAACTTCTCCCTCACGTACTGTTGTCTGGGCTACAATATCTGAAGATTCCACTTTTAAGGTAGGGTTTTGGTGTTTCAGGGCTGGAACTAAGTAAGGGCTGGAAGGTGCCTCTAGCTAGTTTGGTCGGGGTGATTGTTCAATGGTGCAGTGCCTGGAAGAGATTTCTGGATCTGTGCTCATCTTCTCCAGTGTCACCCAGCAAGGTACACTGTGATGGGAGCATTTCTTTACTTCTTATTATGCTTTCTAAAATAAAATAATACACTATATTTGGAACAAGATTTATCTTATCTTGCTTTTAATTAGTAATCCATTTTTTGTCTGTTTTATAGAAAATTACTATTAAGTTTATGGTAGAATACTTTTAAGTTAATAGTAAGATATATGGTCATTTATCATCAGTTTATAACAACTTAATGCCATTAATTTTTTAAATTTAATCTGAAGATTTTATCATTGTAACTTAATTTACCTGGATGCCTCTGGTAGTGATATAGATATGGAGTTGGAGTCATTTTCCAAATGAGGTTTAGAAATTATGACAATATTTCAGAGAATGCCTGTATGTTGAAGAAAGAGTTTAATAGAGCCTATGTAAAGCATAGGGAGGACATTGCTGAATGTAATGTATCATTTTTAGACTTCATTTATTTTCACTACCTGTTTTCTACTCTTTTCCCTTGACAAAAATAAAACTATCTTTAAGTTTCCTGTAAGATATAGACAAAAGTGAAAATTCACAGTCAGAACGCAGGACAAATATTCTCAGAGATTGGTTATACAATGATTTGCTTCAGAGCCTCCCAAAATCTTTTATGTCTAAAGCCACCTGTAAATAAAAATGCAGTTATGAATCAAATAAACTGGAAAATTACTATTTGCATTATAAATACCTTTATATCATGGTTCGTTTCATAATTATGTAAAAAATATTTCAAGAATGATTGTACATCATAATGTGAGAAAGTTATTATGGTTTTAGAACTCCTGATTCTAGAAATTTCTAGAGTACTCTACCATAATGCAATAATGTGATAATATAATTATCTTCCTAACTTCCTCACTTCCTAACAGTACCACAAAATGATTGGTTTAGAAAAACAAATTTAAGTTCTGGAGAATGAAAAACCAAGGTTAAGGTGGTAACAGATCTATGTCCTGCATGAAGCTTCTAGAAAAAGATCTGCATCAGTTCTCTCTCCTAGTTTCTGGTAGTTTCCAGTATTCATTAGTTGATATTTAACCATCTTTACATCTTCCTTCTGTGTATGTCTGTCTCTGTGTCCAAATTTCTGTTTTGAAAGGTCACTAGTTGTATTGGATCATGGTCTACACTAGTGACTTAATTTATTAAATTACACCTGATAAAGGAACTATTTCAAAATTATTTTACATTCTGAGGCACTGAGGATAGGATTTCAATATATCTTTTTAGGAAGACAGACTTAAACAGTGTGATCTACCACTCTTACGAAGCTTAACCTTCAATGCTGATCTTTTACGTTTAAGAGTTAAGGTTCATTTTCAATAAAAATCAAGTTAGATAATATTTAAGTAAGTGCTTTTCTTAAAGACAAAACCCTTAACTGAGAGCACTCTTGAAGAAATTATAAATACGGAAAAAAATGCAAAATCTAGCTCATCATTAGATCTTTGCTATAGAAAAACATAAAAGTGCATCCAGAGGGCTGTATTCTTTGAAGCTCAGTCTATCTGTTTGTAGAAAGATTTTTGAACTTACAAGGGGACATGAAGATCAAGGCATTTTAGGTTGGAACTACCTCTTTTCATTTCACAGATGAAGAAACACTTGAAGGCCCTGAGCAATATTTGGCCAGGAAAAAAAGAGCTTGCTGGCAGATGGGTTAAGCAGACAAAGTTTCATCCATAAAGAATATTTTATGCCTTAAATTATACAAAATTAGAGGCATCACTTGGGAAGCTGATGGTCTAATACTTCAGCATAACCACAAAATGCATACCTATCACAGAGCTTAAAGTTCCAGAATGTAGCCTACCACTTTGCAACATATTGGTTGAAGCTACAGCTACAAAAGTTATGAGAGGAAAAGAATGAACTTGGAGAAAGTAGTGCCATTAATATCTGCCCTGGGACATCATAAGCCTGAGGTTTGAATTCACTTTTTCTTTATTGTGCTGTTTGTATTTTTTTCTCCTAATTCTGCTCTGATTATTTAGCTGACTGAAGCAACAAAAGTAGGATAAGTGTGACATCTTTGCTTTTTCAGTTGATTTTATTTAAAGTAACATAAAGACAGAAGACAGTTGCATGTGCCATTATGCAATGCATACCAAATAAAGCAATGTACCATTTGGCATTTCCAAAAAATCTACATATAAAAGATAGTACAATTCCACTTCTAATATCAAGTTTGTGCTGTACACAATAGGTGTCAAAGCTGAGTTAAAGTGAGGAATCATTTTCTTTGTGAAAGTTTATCAAATATTATTTGTATATTGTACAGGGCATTTCTATATTATATAATTATTGTCTTATTTCTTTTAATAAAAGTTTAAATTAGAGTGAGCATATGAAATTACTACTCAGTAGTGAACATAGACTGTCTCATTTCTCATTTAATTATGGAAGTAGTATTATAAAATTGATATATGTTCAGTTTTATTCTCAAATATTTTTAAATTTAAGTATCATTTAGATTCTGAAATTGTTGTATCCTGCTTAAACTTTGCCTTCTGAGGGTTTTCATGCTGTTCTTATTTTATACTAAAAGAGTAGGGCACAAAAAGTTGCCTTTCCAGGTCATAAAAATTAGTTCAAGCATCTAAGACACCCTGCATTTGAGATGATTTTGAAAGGGGCAAGTGTTGGGATTTATCTTTTGATAATATCATGTCAAATAGTAGCTGTGTGTCCATGGCCAGAGATTTCTAGATATGGGGTCAAACGAAAACATAATAGTTTTTAGACTTAGCTGCAAATGCTAAATTACTAAAATGAAAGTATTAAAATATTAAAAACATGTCACTCCACTAAGAGTCAGCTAGAAATCAAGCCCCCAAACTTCTGATTCAACTTACTTAGAAAATATAGACATAAATCTTAGTTTTCATTTATTGAACATTTACTATAACATTAGCAGCTCATCTAGTACTGTAGACATCAGGCAATCTATAATACATAAATTAATACCTGGTTTAATTCTCAGAGAGTCTATGCTGAAGCATTACTGTTGCTGTTTTACATAAGAAAAAATTTAGGTTTGGGGAGTTTAAGAAATTCATTCTCCCAGTAATGTATATAAATAAAAGCAGGTCTTCAAATGTTTAATTACTATCCCAAACATCTTAGGTATAATTTTATTTTGCTTTCTTTTAGGGTATTATACAGTATCATGCGATTTTGATTGTTAGTTTAATTAAGCTGAAATAATATCATGATAAGATATTGAGAGAGAACAAAAATGTGGCTAATGTGATCAGAGTTTGTAATTTACTATCAGAAAATCCACAGATAGGCAATTGCTAGAAAATAGGAGTGTTGGTGTTAGATTATAATTTCTTTTCAAATATAGATCAAGGGTTATTTTACCACTTAGAAAAATTTCTAGTTATAAAATAAAGAAAATATACTGGAAAAAATATATTATTCTCTAAAAAATTTTAGTAGAATTTTAATCTCTAACATTATGAAAAAAATACATGTTTATAATTTTTCAGAGAAAACAGCTTGGTGTAATAGAAGACCTCTATTACTTGATCTTCCCTTTTAATGTAATATTTTGTGCTATTTGCAATGTTGATACGTTTGAAAGGAAAATTAGTATATGAACACAAATATTTGTGCCTTTATTTCTGCATTTTTCTGTTCAGCATTGCAATGTTTATTGTTTTCTCCAAATGGGATTTGTTTTTTTAAAAATGAGGCAACCATTGCTAGCGCTTTAGTTACTTTCTGACTTTTTTGGTTCATTTTATTTCCCTCTTTATAATAATAAAACCTTGTTCTATGTAGTCAGATAAGCTGCTAATTCTTTGATCATTTTTTGCCCACCTTCTTTTGAACATGTGAATCACGTTTTTTGTTAATATTGGTCTAATGTCTAGGATTTGTGTTGTACCTTCCCTTACACACTTGCTATCAATTTTTTGCTCTTTAGGGTTGTAGTAGCCACACACACTACTCAGCCTTTCACATCTGTACTGACCAAGCTGTCTGGAGTTTGGGGTGGAGAGAGTACACCCCCTTCCCTGGGGGCAGTGCCTTTCTCCTCCATGTGTTCAGGAAAAGAACAGTTCAGCAGTAGCTCATGGTTTTTAGCAATTTATTGTTTCTGGGTCATTATAGTGCATATATCAAGAGTATAGTTTATTCAACGAGTTCTGATTGATGGACATTTTGCTGTTACTAATAATATCATGGTCGTTAACTTTGTTTTATACTTACAGCTGAATATCTTCAACATAGAATCTTAAAATTGGAAATGCTTTCTCAAAGTGTAAATGCATTTGGAACACTACTGGAGTTGACTAAATTTCCCTCCATAGAAATGTACCATTTTGCATATAACCTGCAATTTATTAAAGTTTCTCTTTTTGTGCTGTCTTGTTAGCAGAGTATGGAATACTTATTATGGAATTTTGACAACCTGATAATTGGAAAATACTCTCTGAGTGCAGCTTTATTTTTATTTCTTTTATTATAAATAATTTCAGGGGTTTGAAAATATTTTCCTAATTTTAAGAAGCATTTTATATGTTTAGAAACCATTTTTGAGGAATCTATTTTATTAGTTTTTTTCTTCTTAGTGATGTTAAGACTATTTACATACTAAAATTGTTGACCATTTTCTTAAAAAGCATTTCTTTCAAATGTTTTCTCACAGATTATATTTAGATTTTTACTTTGTGCTATTTTTGCTGTGGAAAAAAACTATTTTGTTTAATGTTTTGGATAATGAAATGTATTATTCTTTCCTTTTATTGTTTCTGCATCTTAAATTGTGTTAGAAATATTTTACTCATTCCAGATTATAAGTGAATTCATTCATTTTTTAAATTTTATAGTAAATGACTTTTCACTTTTCCTTGTATAATCCATTTTTAGTTTAATATTGAATATATTACAATGTACTATGTGAATTACAGTTTTTTAATCTTCATTTTTATGACTGCTCACTTAGGTGAACACTGTCAATTTTTCTTGAACTTAAAATTTACTTTTTTCACATTTTTAATTTCTATATGGCTATGATCTTTTTCTTAATTTTTATAATTTGTTCTGTAGCATGTCTTTGTATTTAAGTTCCAAGTACATATGATTTTAGCTATTAAAGCATTTATATTTTTAAAACTAATCATTGTAACTCTTCATTTCATTCTTTTACTTTTTTTATCATCTTGGAGGCCCCTAGCAGTTTTACTTACTATTTTTTTCCAAGTGAACCTGAGGATCTATATTTATCCTTTCAGAAACATATTTATTAATGCTTCTATTTGATTGGCATTAATTTTAATGAAGGAAAATTAAAGCATTTTTTATTATAAAATTTATTCCTGTTGACAATTTAGGCCATAGACATGTACATAAAAATTCCTTAAAAGGGATCAGTATGTGGGGGGGATAAGGAGGGGTGGAGCTGAGGGAGTGGTCAGGGAGGGAAAGTGGTGGGTGCTCTCCAGGGAATATAAAGATGTGAAACACATATATAAACAAATAAATAAATTAAGAAAAAAAAAGGAATCATAATTTCTATGCTGGGGAGAAGTAGCTCTCCTGCCTGCCTGGCACCATGCAGATGGCTCTCTTTTTCTTTCTCCATTCCCTAATATCCCTGTCTATTTTTTAAAATTTAATTTAAAATATTTTAAATTTGCATATATATGTATATTTATATTTATATTAATTATTCCATTATTGTGTACCCTGGGGCTTTCCCACTTCAATAACACTTGTTAACCATCGTGATCTTTTGTGCTCTTCACTTCCCCCGCCTTCTTACCCCTCCTCTTCTCTCGCTCAGTTTAGTTCCATTGGTTGCTTTCTTTCTTTCTTATTCGTATGTTTGTTTTTCCTTATATCCATCATATAAGTGAGACCATCCTGTACTTCTCTTTTTCTTTTTGACTTATTTCTAATATGAGTCTTTCTAGTTCCATCCATGTTGCTGCAAATGACATGTGTTTGTCCTCCTTGATTGATGCGTAGTATTCCATCGTGTATATGTACCACATTTTTTTTTAGCCAATCGTCTGTTTGGGGGCATTTGGTTTGTTTCCAGATCTTGGCAATTGTAAACAGAGTGGCAATGAACATGCGTGTACAGGTGTCCTTTTGAATTAATGTTTTCATGTCCTCTGGGTAGTTTCCTAGTAGTGGTATTGCTGGGCCAAATGGTAAGTCCACTTTCAATTGTTTGAGGGTCCTCCACACAGTCTTCCATAGTGGCTGAACCAGTTTGCACTCCCACTAGCAGTGTAAGAGAGTTCCTTTTTCTCCACAATCTTGCCAACATTTGTTGTCCATTTTATTTATATGGGCCATTCTTACTGGTGTAAGATGGTATCTCAGTGTGGTTTTAATTTACATTTCCCTGATTATTAGTGATGTGTGGAACATTTTTACATATGCCTATTAGCCATTTGTATCTTCTCTTTGGTGAAGTGTCTTCTTAGTTCTTCTCTCCATTTTTTGAGTGCATTTTTTGCTTTGTTTTTGTTGATCTGTAGGAGTTCTTTGTGGATCTTTGTTATCAGACACTTGTCACTTGTCTGGAGGGCAAAAATTTTCTCCCAGTCAGTTGGGTTTCTTTTTGTTTTGTTTATTGTCTCTTTTGCTGAACAGAAACTTTTTAGTTTGATATAGTTCCAGCTGTTTGTTTTCCTTCATTTTTTTGCCATCTGTAGTTGTTTCCCCAAATAGATTTCTGAGTTAAAATTCATGAAGGGTTTTGCCCAGGTTTTCTTCTATGTATTTTATGGTTGCAGGTCTCACTTCCAGGTCCTTTGTCCATTTTGAGTTAATTTTTGTACAGGGTGTGAGGGTGTTGTCTGGTCCATTTTTTTTTTACAAGTTTTGATCGTTTTCCCAGCACCACTTACTGAAGAGGCTATCCTTGTTAGAGAGTATGCTTTTTGCCCCTTTGTCAAAGACTAGTTGACTGTATATGTATGGTTTTATTTCTGGGTATTCAATTCTGATCCATTGGTCTGTGTCTGTTTTTGTACCAATACCATGGTGTTTTAAGTATTATGGCTTTGTAGTATAGTTTGAAGTCTGGAATAGTAATACCTCCATTCTCTCTTCTGTTTGTCAAAAGGGTTTTGGCTATTCGGGGTCTTTTGTTGTTCCATATGAACTTCAGTAATTTTTGTTCTATCTCTTTAAAATGTCATTGGGATTTTTATTGGAATTGCATTGAATCTATAGATTGCCTTTGGTAGTATGGCCATTTTGATAATGTTGATTAGAAAAATTAAAGTATTTGTGATGTTGAGTCATCCTATGTGGGAACTTGAGAAGTCTTTCCATTTTTAACACTTGATTTTGTTTTATAGAAGTTTTTCAAATTTTTTATTATTAATTAGCATTTTGTCCATGTGTTAAGGTTATATTTGTGTATTGACATTTTGTTTTTGTCATTTGTATTGTTTTTTCATTGTAGTTCCTAAATTGCTATATTTGGTTATGATGGCTATGAAATATTTATGTGCTAAATTTATATCCTGATGTAAAATTCTCTGATGTTAGGTAATTTTTTTCATTAAATTTCTTGGTACTACTATTCCTTTTACCAAAACTTCCCAACCAATCTGTTACTAGGGGTGGGGAGCACTCACCCCTTTTAATTTTTGCAATGGGGGTTCTTCCACCTCTGAGGCAAGCAAGCAATTGCCCAGAGATTAAACTTTTATGATAAGGGTAAGCATAGAGGTTTATCTACAGTTAAGGGAAAACAAAGAGTCTAAAAGTCCACACTCTTAGAATGTCCCAAATGGAATAGAATCCCACCTCTACTTCTCAGAGAGCTGTATTGGGTTTACCTCAGTCTTAATGTACTTCAGTCTGAAAATGCCAAGTTAGTCCTTGTCGCTAGGTCCTCCATCACTCCAGTAGTATGGTGTGAATTCTATCAAAATGATGTTCAGCTCGTGTCTTTCTGGCTTGCACATTGGCTCAGCACTTCATCAGAGCCACTTCTCCTTCACCTTCACACAGCTCTCTACCCTCAGGGTACCCAAATGCTGGAGGGACCCTCAAAAGACTCAGCTACTGGGTCCTTCTCCTGAAGCCAAAACCTCCATGCCTGGTGCCAATCATAGAGATCTTGCTCTCCACTCAGCTTTCCTTCTTAAGTCTTCCATCCCCAGTCCCTGCTTCTTTTCTCTTTTTCTCTTTTTTCTTGTTCCCCCTCCACTCATGAAAAACAGAGGCTCCAAGTCACTATCACACTTTCTTTGGTGGTTCATCTCTCCTTCCCCAAGGCCCTACCTAGATTAACAAATTCACCAAGTCTGCTTAGAAAGTCCACCCACATCAAGCTAAAAGAAAGGAACACCATTATCTGGTTTTAGGTCATTCTTGACCTTTGTTAAGACACAGGTAAGGCAATGCCTAAATTTTCCCAACAAATAACAATGCCAATGTGTTATATATATATATGTATATGTATATGTATATGTATATGTATATGTATATGTATATGTATATGTATATGTATATGTATATATGTACACATACATAATTTTTAAAAAAATGGTGGTCTAAAAAATATAATATACAAAAAACAACAACAATGCCCGTCTTGGGGGTTGGGGTCATGACTTCAAATCCATAGATAGAGACTTATCCTCTTGCTTTTTCCTCCAGGTGGACTCACCTTGTGGTTTTTGTTTGTTTGTTTTTATGTTTGTTTGTTTGTTCTATTTGGTGAGACACACAGATTTTGTTCTTGCCCCTCCCCACTTCGGTCCAGGTCCATGTCCTGACAGTGGACAGACTGTGTTATTTTTTTTAATGAACATATTTGATGCTGAAAGGATAATCTAACTGAGCATAAGATCCTGACTGTGTTTTCTTCAATACATTTTATGAATTGTTCTGTTGCCTGGCTTTACATATTATTACAGAGGAACTGACAGATTTTCCTTCCTTTCTTAATAACTTAGAGTTTTGTCCACTATATAATATACTTTTAACAGACATAGACCCTGACCTGATATTTTTTAAAACAATTTTTGAGTCATAGTTTTATATTTTACATTTTGTTCAGTTGACATGATTCGCATCTTCAGATTCCAATTATATAAATAGTCTATATGCTTTGCCTGCCTTGTATTGCTTTTATCAGGTCATTTTACTTCATTATTTTAGACTTCTTTCTTTTATGTACTTTATCACAATATTGATCACTTTTCATATCGTCCTCCTGTGTACTCTTTTCAGTTTTGAATTTTCATATATGACACTGATCATTAATCATATTTAACTTAAATTGGGGTAATGTTTTCAATATTTTTCTTCTTTTCAATCATGAAATGTTATGTCCATTTTCTTTTTTTGTCAAGAATTTAATTTTGTGTCTTTCTCTTTCTAATAATTTTTTGTAAATACTGCATTTCTTGTGACTGTTGTTAATATTACTGCATGTGTTTTCCTAAGCCAAAAACAGCCAATAAACCTAGAGATGGGTAGAATGAAAAGAGGCATTTTATCTTTCCAAGTTGTTCAATTGAGCTGCTAGTTTTTCTGAGCACAAAGTAAGAATAAATTAAATATCAGTGGATGACTAACATTTTTACCTGTCTTCTAAATCTTTTAATTTTGTATGGAGTCACTATTGGTTTACAGAGCTGTATTTTGGCATTATAGGTTGGATATGCCCTTCAGGTATTGCTCCCACCAATGAAACACCCATAATGCACTACCAAAGCACTCATAATTCTCCAACATAGTCCATTGTGCTCCCTTCCCACTGTGGTCCTGCATCTCCTTCATCCCCCTCTGAATTCTCAATTCTATTGTCAGTTTTAAAGGGTTAGTTTTGTTTTGACTTTACTGAATCCTTCTTTAGTTTCTCTGTATTCCACATCTAAGTGAAATCGCCCAGAATTTGGCTTTCTCCTTCTAACTTATTTTATTTAGGATTCTAGCTATTGTCTATGCTGCCACAAATATCATATGTTTCTACCATTTTAAACATTCTCCTTTGCACTTAAGAAAAGTGTTTTTCCCTCATTAAAAGTTAAGAGTTTGACTATATCTCTTAAGAGTTCCATTTTCACTAATATATTCCTAGAGTTAAACTAAAATAGCACATGTTATGTTCAATACCCTCATTTAAGTAGCTGCCTTTTACATGAATTGTAGTAAAAATAATAATATTCATAGTCATATTCATGCATAGACACAATAAAATGCCTTTTATTGGAATATTTTATAGGTATTATTTAAGTAACATGTTGAATGTGTAAATGTATGATGTAATTATGGCTAATTGATATTAATTAGATAAAATGAGCTATAATTAATTCAACTTACACATGTTACACAACTTACACATGTTACATAATTTACTTAGTATATGTAAGACAGCCACCCTGTCTTGAAAAAAAAAAATAAAAATTACCCAAGATTTCATACTAATAGAGGATATAGACATATAATGCAACAATTAAAAGACTGTGCAATATTTTTTTATATAATGAAGATGCTATCAGAGTAGAGGAATAGCTCAAACCAGCAATTTGAGGAGGCAGTGAAGGTTGACAAGTTCCCAAGTCTCAGAGAACTAGTCAGGGTTAGCCATATGCATAATATTGGAAAAAGAATTTAAGAAAAATAAAGAAGCAGATATAAAGGTCAAAGATGAAAAACATCATGACACCAGGAAAACACAAAAATGTCAGAAACTTGATTGTGAAAGATTGTATGTTCTAACATGAAGTCAACTTTATCAGAAATTTCTTGGGTTTTCAAAAAAACATTTTAAACAAAGGAATGGACCTGATAAGACTTTCATTTAAGAAGAAGCCTCTGAGTCAATTGTGTAGTCTGTGCTAGAAAGAGTTAAGACAGGAAAAGAGACCTACTAAGAGTGTTTGCAAATATTTTCAGGCAAAAAGTAATGAGAACTTAATCTACAAAGCTCTTGGTGAGAATGTCATCGAGAGGAAGGTTTTGAGATGTAATTCAGAAATAAAATTCATCTGGGCTAATAATACAAAGTGAAGGTGCCTATGATATGCCCAGCTTTCCTCCTTTGGAAATAGATATTCACAATGACAGATTTAATAAGGGAAAAACATGTTTGCAAGAAAAGTTGATGAAATTAGGTATTGGTTGATATCTAGACAAGAATATTTATTGTCCAATTGTCTTAGTCAGCTTGGGTTATTATAATCGAAATACCATAAATGATATACATTTATATCTCACATTTCTCCAGACTAGAAATTTGAGATCAGGATACCTGCCAAGTGCTGGGCAGTGAGGGACATTTTTGTTGCACACAGCAAAACTCTTATACCTTCCCATGATGCAAAGAATTAGCTATATCTCTGACTTCCTCTTACAAAGACACTAGTCCCACCCTCATGACCTAATCATCTACCAAAAGTCCCACTTTCCAGAATTGTTACATAGTACTAGGGATTTGATGTGTGGGTTTTGAGGAACTCAAGCATTCACACCATTTTAGGTGGTCATCGTAAATTAAACTGAGGAAAGGTAAATGCAAACTTTAAAAATTTAATAAGGATATTGGATATTATGCCATGTGCAATAGGAAAATATTGAAGGTTTAAACAGAGGAAAAATATATATAACAGTCCAGTTTGTCTCATTCTTTGACAATTTCCACTTCACTTTGTATATTTAAAGTTGTTTTTTTTTTTTTTTTTAAATTCGCTGAAGATTCCATCCTCCTCTGGTGGTTTGCATTTAAAGATCTCTTTGAGAAATCCAGCATTCTCAGAAGCCTTCTATGAGTAGCCCAGATTGCTTTAGTTATCCCTATATCCTCCCTAACACTACAGTAGCATCTTAATAGCAACATTTTGAACAATATTAAAGCAAGTATAAATACAAGATAGTTCACAAGTAAATATGCAGTTCTTTAGTAAGCACATGGTAAGGTAATGCCCAAGGTCCTCTCCCCACACACTTATGAACATATTATTGTTCACCTTGGATATGGGCAGGGATATGATTTTGACAGGATATGATTTTTGGATCATATCCTGGATATGATTTTGACAGGATACTCTCCTTTTATTAAATTACATTATGTATGTCTCTTAGCTCTGCATTAGTTATGTCCCACAGATTTAAATAAGAAAGAAATAAACAGCGTAACATGCGTATGTTATATACAAGAAAACCAGGTGAGGATAACTTTTTTTATGTTTTTGAGTTATTTTGTTTGTGATTACACCAGGTATTAAAATATTATCTTATATATCACAATCCAATTTAAATTAATAGTAAGCTGATTTCAATATTATATAAAAAATTTGCTGTAATAAAATTGTACTCCCTGTCTTCCTTTGAGCTGTATTGTCATACAAATGATATGTCTCTACATTATAATACCATCAATCTAATTTGACTAGTCTTTATGGGGTTTTTTTGAAAATCTGTAAGAAAAGTATTAGAAATAAAGATACATTTCTATAGCAACTTATATTTATGTAGTTGTCTCCACTGATGATTTTTGTTTCCTGATTTGAATTTGAGTTACTGTACATTGTTCTTCTTTGTTAGCCTGGAAGACACTTCTTTAAAGCAAGTATGCTGCAAAAGACATCTCTATTTTTACTAATTTGAGAGTTTTTTAGAGCAAGTATGCTAGAAAAATAATTTCTGTTTTTACTACTTTGGGAGTTCCTTTACAGCAAGTATGTTAGAAAAAAATCTGTTTTTACCAATTTAGGAATATCTTAACATCCATTTTTGAAAGATAGATTTACTGGATATAGAATTCTTGGTTGCTAATCTCTAAAAATGTTGAATATATAACCCTGCTAATATTTATTATGATAAGCCATTTCTAATATTTTTAAGGATTCTTTATATGTGATAAACAATTTTCCTAATTTTTCAAACTTCACTCCTTGTCTTTCAAAAGTTTAACCATGCACTGTCTATATACTGTCTATATGTAGGTAGATGAGTTTATCTTTCCTAAATTTTGGGAGGTATAGGTTTATGTTTTTGCTCAAAGTTTGATTTTTTTAGTTCTTTGTTTCTTTAATTATTATATCTGCCAATTTCTGGCTCTCCTCTCACTCTATGACTCCTATTAAGAATATATTATTTTCTATGTGTGGTTTCCTTTAGGGGAGTGTGTGTATGTGTGTTTCTTCTTCAACCAGAATAATGTTTCCTCAACCTTATGATTCTTTCTTTTGCTAATTCAGATATATGGCTGAGCACATCTAGTGAACATTTTTTTTTACTAATGCCAGAATTTCTATTGGTTCTTTTTATAAATTTTTATAAATTTTATAATTTATAAAATTATAAAAACTGGTTCTTTTTATAAACTATCCATATTGATAGTCCTTATTTGGTCTGATAACATTCTCATATTTCCTTTATTTTTGAAAATACCATTTATTTTGCCTCTTTGAACATACTTTTATTAGCTGATTTAAAATCTTTGTTTGGTTGTGGTGGCACGCATCTGTAATCCAAACGCTAAGAGACAAAGAGGTCATGGATCACTTGAGTTTGCAGGTTCGAAACTACCCCGAGCAACATAGCAAGACCTGGTCTCAAAAAAGCAGCTGGGCGTGGTGATGGGCACATGTAATCCATGCTACCAGGCACCTGTAATCACAGCTACCTGGGAGGCTGAGGCTGGGGATCACTTGAGTTCATGGGATCAGGACTCGTCCAGGCAACATAGTGAGACCTAGTCTCAAAAAAATTAATTAATAAATAAAAATAAAACTTTAAAATATTTGCTTCAGAAATCCAATATTAGGGCTCTCCTGGAATTGTTTTATTGGTTATTTATTTATCTTTTGACAGATCTTACATTTTTTTTTGAAGACTAGACATTTTGAGTATATTTTTTCGCAACACTGTAATTCAAATTCATTTCCCCAGAGATTTTTACTGTTGTTATTGTTATTGTTGTTGGCCATGCTGTTTGTTTGGTCTCTGATTTTCCTGGACTAATTCTGTAGAGTCTGTATTCTTTGTCATGTGCAGTCAGTGAAGCCTCTGCTCAGTTAGTGGTCTTCTAATGATTTGACAGAGATTTCTTTAAATGCCTTAAACCAATGAACCAATAATTGTCAAGGGACTCTGTGTGTGTTGGGCATGCATTCAACAATCTGGCAGTTTACAGCTCTTCCTTACCTTCACTTCCCACTTTTGCAATGCCTCAAGAGAAGACAGAGTTAAGAAGCTGGGACTTACCATTACTCTCCTGGGTAGGTAGATTCCCCTGCACATAGATATGACTTTCTAGATTCTCAGTACTACATCAGAATATTTCAAATATTATATAAAAACATCTCATTTCCCATTTTTTCCCTTCAAGCATTGGTCATTATGTTCTTAGCCCCCAAATGTATCATTGCCTCAAGCAACCATAATGTCAAACAATTGTCAATATAATATGTAATGAGACCATATATAATATATATTATATATATACATATGTATATTCTCACCCTCCACCTACTCTCAGTGCCACCTACTCTCACTATCACCTTAACTCCCCTGTCACCTTTCCTCACTTTAACCTCCTCTGGGAATAAGCACTTTTTCTCCACAGTCTAAGATTTATTCATGTTGTTCTGCTAATTTGTTTTCTCTGATTATTTATGTCCTACAGATGAGCTGGATGATCTGGTAACTAACTTCACTTTCTGATTTAGTTCACTTAGCATAATTTCCCCCAGCAACCACTTGTTTTGTCTCAAAAGATATTATTGTTTATAAATTACTGAGTATTATTCCATTGAGTGCATGCTCCATAATTTCCAGTATCTGTTGGTGGCCATTTAGGGTGGTTTCATGACCTGGATATTGTGAATAATTTTACTATGAACAAAGCAGTACATAAATTTCTTTGTATTTGTGTTTATATTAGCAATAACTAGAACTGATTTGATAAAAACTATAGCAGTTCCCTTACCATATTTTTAATACTCTCCATGCCATTTTCCGTAAAGGCTGCACTTAGTTACATTCTCACCAACAGAGGTTGAGTGTTCTTTTTTTCTCTATATTCGCACTAGTATTTGTTTTCAATCCTTTTTATATATATCATTTTCATAGAGATGCTTTAATATAACACTGTGGCTTTTTTTTAAATTTCATTTTCTTTATAAGTGAAGTTGAACCTTTTTTCATGTGCCTATAGCTGTCTATATGTTTTCTTTGAAGAATTTTCAGTTGATTCTTCTGCCCATTTTTAAAAGTTGTTTTGTTTTGTTATTGAATCTTCTGAGTTCATTTTTATATTGGAAATTATCTCTTGTTGGACATGTGCTATGCAAATATCTCCCCCCACCCCCCAACCCCCTGTACAAAGGTTGGCTCTCATTTTGTGATGGCCTTTTTTGTTTCAAAAAAGGTTATAGGATGCAAAAAAGACTTTCAACTTGATAGTTTGCCATTTCTTAGTGTATTATTTTGTTTTTCTTGCTTTGGAGTAGTGTTCCCAGATACATATTTGTGATTGATAACCAGGAATGTTTATTCTATATTTTCTTTTATGTATTTTGTTGTTCATGCCTTATAACCAAATGGTTAGTACATTTTCAATTATTTTTTTGTGTGTAGAGTTAAGCAGTGATCTATTTTTTTATGTGATTGTCCAAATTCCCCAACCATCTGTTAGAGACATTCTTTTCTTTGTTGTATCTTCTGTGAAAAATTAATTTTGTATTTGTGTGATTTTTACTTACAAATCTTTTATTTCATTCCATTTTTCTATTTTGTATCAGTGTCCTGCTGTTTTGATTACTGTCATTCTGTAGTATAGTTTTAAGTCAAAGAGTATGGTGCCTTTATTTTAATTCTTTTTTTTTAACCTTGTTATTGTTTAAAGATACCAGGTTCTCTTTGTTGCTTTATAACTATTTTACAATTGCTTTTTTTATTTTCTTGAAGAATATCATGTAAGTTTTGATAGGTAATTTGTAGAATCTATAAATTTCTTTAATATGACAATTTAAAAAATACTAGTCTCCCAATCCATGGATATGGAATCTTTCCACTTTCTTGTCTTATTTTCTTACGTAGTGTCTTATAGTTTCCATGGTATAGCTATTTTAATTCTTTGTTAAGTTTATTCCCAGGTATTACACCCTTTTTATTGTGACTATAAGTGGATCTTTATCAATTTATTTTACTAATTTATTGTTTACTTATAGAAGCACAACATATTTGTGTGTGTGTTGTTTTACTACTTTACTGTATTGATTTATTTCTAGTAATTTCTTGGTAGTCTTTGGGTTTTCTATGTATGTATTATGTCATCTATGAGAAGTAATTGTTTTATTTCCTATTTTACAGTTTGGAATTTTTTTATGTCTTTTTCTTGTTGATTTTTCTGGCTAGGACCACCAGTTCCATGCTGAACAATAGTGGGGAGTTTGAACATACATGTTCCAGATCTTAGAGGAAATGCTTTAAAATTTTCACTACTGAAGATGATATTTGGCATGGCTTATCATATATAACATTTATTATCTTGCGATGAGCTCATTTTATTAATATTTTATTGAGAGTTTTATCATAATTGGGTATTGAATCATATATTTCGTAAGTAACTTAAAATAATTATATGACATTTTAAAATGCTTTTGTTATTGTGGTCATTTGTGCATTCAGTCATAGTAAATAATTCTCTTAATATATTGTTAGATTCAATTTGCCAAGATTTCTTTTTGAGAATTTTTGCATCTATATTCATCAAAAAATGTTGAAATTCATACTTTAACTGTCCTATCAAGTTTGATTTGCAATTTATAGTAAGGTTGGCTTCCTTAAATGTGCTTGGGAACTTTCCTTTCTTAGAATGAGGTTTCTTGAAGAGTTTGGCACCATTTTGCTATCTTTAGTATCTGATAACAGGCTTTCATGGTTACTGTGGTTACAAGGTTTTTAACTTTCCAGGTTTGTTAGAGTTGTAAATAAATAAGAACAGGGCAAGTTGAAGTGATACAATGTTTAACGTTCATATATTCAATCATTTTCCTTGAATGGATACGCCTTAGATTATTATGTTTTCCTTAATTTTCAGAATCCTGAAAAAATTGGCTTTTGAAACACTTGACATATACAGAAACATAGTCTCAAAGGTGTTTATGATTCCAGAACTTCTCTACACACATGAATCTTTTAATTTTTATTGATTGCATATATTTATTTTTTACATCATTGTATACCACAAAGTTCTCCCACCACTATATTATCCACGAGTTGTCATCCTGATCCCTTGTGCTCTTCCTTTTCTTGATTTTGCTTTTTCTTCCTCTTCTCTTGCTGTATGCTATAGTTCTGTTGTCAGGAAAACATGAATTTTTAAAATGAATTTTGTTCTTATTTGTAATGTAACATTAGTATAGATAAACCTATCCAAATAAGAGTAGTTATATTATGAATAATATTTGTATATTATTTCTTTGAAAAGTAAAGTATTGGCAAAGGATACAGTTTGCTTCTCATGTGTGTTTCTAAACTTTTAGTGTGCAATTGCCTCACTAAAAACATATTTTGTTTCTATATGGGAGCATCAAATGATGTTATATTCCTAGTTACAGCAATTAGAGATTTATCTTGTAACTTACATGCTTGTTATAATTTAAAATGTGGTGCAAAAACTAACCATATAGTTTGTAAGATTATATATCCAATGTAGGCCTTTTATTATATAGCAATGCTTTAAAAAATTGAATGAATCATATGAGCCAACAACTTTGAGAGTACTATATCAAAGATGAATTGAAGGAATAAAACTAGTGAACTCATTTTTTTAGAAATCTTTTCACCAAAGAATTTATTCATAAATGTATAAAGGGTAAATAAGGTTCAAACAAAACCCCAGATCACATAAGGACTGATAGCATCCAGACCCAGCAAAGCATCCCTGAGCCTTGAGAGAATATGCCATATGATCAAAGAACAAATATCAATTACTGACGAGACTCTGTGAAAGACTCCCAGGTGAAAGAAATGCCAGAAAACTGAAGTTGGAAAATTAGCTCCATTATTCAAAAGGAGAAAGAATAAATGTTTGGTAGGAATGAAACTAAGCCTCAAAAAAGTATCCTAGATTGGATTACATAGGAGTTTACTCTAAGACTTAGAACATGCTTTGGTTTTTGCAAAGTATAAAATTATCTCATGGTATTCTTTAAGAGAAGTTAGTCACATAAATGTAAACAAAAATAGTTGATGAATACTTTCATGATCTTAAAATTCTCATTGGAACACTACTGAACTCTGTCATTTTTGTCTTCCATTTACCAAATGCACAGGTGACTTGCATCATTTCTATGAAATATTTTTCTTATGTCATTGTAGCCCCAATAACTGTCCCTCCAGCATAGCACCCATGAATCATCACCATATTGTCTGTGTTCATCCATCTCTTTTTTGTTTCCCCCACATCCCTCCTCTTTGTGGTATGCTTCAGTTTTATGATCAACTTGCTAGTTTTGACTTTTTCATGACCTTTTGTTTCATTTTTCTATATTCTACACATAAGTGAGACCATTTGGTATTTTATCATTTTTAAAATTGTTCATGTTAAGGAAAACATTTGGTTGGCACAATGAAGCATGGCATAAAATAGATTTTATTATTTCTGAGTCCTCTTTTATTGCTAAGATTTGGGGATTATGTGTTGATTGCCTTTATTTTTAAAAAGTTGAAATATTTTAATAACTGACAAGACTCATGTAATCGTGTATGCATAAAATATAGTGAGTCCCACTACCTCAAAATGAAGAATTTATTTTTACCTGTTTCAATCTCACAGTAATTCTCTTACCCAGCTGACTTACATCAGTATGACCTGGTATTAAATGGTG
Organism: Uropsilus gracilis; assembly: GCA_004024945.1. Taxonomy (NCBI): domain Eukaryota; kingdom Metazoa; phylum Chordata; class Mammalia; order Eulipotyphla; family Talpidae; genus Uropsilus; species Uropsilus gracilis. Next base: position 65,314 of record PVHY01001107.1, on the reverse strand, counting down.
TATCACTATTGAAGTAGCTATGATACGTGTATACATCGATCACTTCTTCAGTGTTAATATGCAAAAACATGTTAGACAGAGAAGAAAAATAATTTAAAGATGTTTTGCTGAAATAACTTTTAAGTATTCAAATTGAACCGTCACTATCTTAAATTGTAGCTTTGTGATTTCACCTAATGAGAGAAACTAAATGAATCCATGCTGATGCATTATTGGTATGTGCAGAACAAGGAGAACAAATCACACAAATTTTCCCACTTAATTATTGAGCTAGAAATTCATTGTCATATTATTGACCTATTTGGTCATGCCCAAGTTAATCATGTCTGAACCTTTCCCGGTGGGAAATAAGCTTGTTCACTTCCTGTCTTGCAAGAATATCAACTAAAACTCAGTCACATATGCCTATAGCACTATCACGGCAGCCCACCGTAACCATCATCTCCAACAGCGAGACTGCAGTCTGCAGTGAGCCCGGGAGACTTAGTGTCAGAAACCCATCACTTCTTGTGTCCCTTTTTCCCCCCCATTCTTCTCAATCATTTGCCACATTAAATTAAACCTGATTCTGTTTGCCAAAGCCCTCCCACTTCGTCTTTGCAAGGAGCTGTTTTGAAATACTTTGAAATACAGAATTTACGTGCAGTAACAGACTAGTAAGCCAGCAACTTTAGTCGCTTATTAAAGTCAAGCATGTGTCTTTGTTTCATGTTGCTAATGATGTGGAACCATAGAGGCCCGAGTATTTCGCCTGGACGGTGTGGGAGCGAATGCTGAGAGCTCATTACTCGGCTCCCCATTGGAATCCTGCAGGCTTCCGCTCATTGAGGAGACTGTGGGGGCTTTGACAGAATTATTATACTGAATATTTTTAGACTCATTAACTATATCACCAAAGCAAAACATCTCTTCCTTAGATGCAAATGGTTGCAGCTACTGTGGCTTTGCTTTAGTTATTGCAGAAAAAAGGATGAAGCTTGAAAACAACTTAAGAAAAAGACTTTTCATGCCTGAATGTTTGATTTTGCAACTTGTATTGGGACTGTGGCTGTTTTGCCATATTTGAGCCACTTTTATACAAGTGCCATTTACAAAGACAAACACATTAATATCCACATATTAAATTATAATCAAAAATTTTTTTTAAGTTTCTGTGTGTCCTATTGTGTCCTATAATGCATTTCTAGATGTGAAGCTTTTGCAATTATACTTTGAACTGAGGGTTATAATACTTGCTCCCAAGATTATGGAGTAACTTTTGGTGCTTGACCTAAATCTAAACTGTGAATGACTGTGTAGTTAAAATAATAATTTGGGGGAATAGCTGTTCTCTAATTTGGGAATTGTAACATATGCTGCCTGGCATGAAAGATGACACACTCTCTTAGATCATTACAATACCTTAACACAGCAGTGTGATTTAAGGTTGAAGAGCAAGAAAGAAATTTTAACCTACCTTCAAACTGTCGTGCTCGCATGGATTTCAGTTCAACTTTAATATTACTTTATTGAAGCTTAGTGATTTAATTTTGGCTTAAGACCCACTTAAAGAAAAATAGTATGCATACCTTAAAATTAAGTCTTTAGAGCAAAGGACAAGAGAACTACATTTATGGTGCCATTTGCTATGGAAGTTAAGTTGAATCTATACAGAATTTTTTTATTTCCAAAATTAAATTGTTTTAGTACTTTGATGAATAGTGTCTAATTTCAATTATATTGTTTTTAGGTGTGCCAAAAACTTGCCACCTCTAGCACCTAGGCTGGGATGTATTTTCTGTACATTTAAACATGAAGATTTTATCTGAAATATTTTGTACTTTAAAGAAAAACTGTTGTTTGTGCACTAATATCCAGTGCTTTGGAAGAAATACTCTGATTTTATTTGCGGTTCATTTCCCACACTACAGTGCTTTGACAATAGTGACAGTGACTTCATACATCAAGAATTTCTCCTGCTTTCCATGACCGCCAGGGAATCTAAGGGGAATACTTTACATCTGAAACATGTTGTCCTTTGGGATTCTACCATTAGAATAACAGGTCTGATCAGTAGCCCATTATGAAATGGAGCTCCCACAATGGAAGAGAGAAGAAAAGGAAAAAAAAATCCTTAAAAAGTAAACACATGATAATACAATCATAGAATTGGGGATTTTGCATATATACTAAATTTACACTATGCCTTTGAGAACATTTTTATTCTTTAATTAAGAAACTCCATGACCCTACTTTTTCTACTACCAGCAGCATATAAATTTTGAATTATGTAAAGTGAAAAAATTTTAACTTGAATTATTAGAAGACATTGATAATGTGACCAAAGTTATGGACTAGTTTGTGGGGAGAGTTTTATAAATGACTCAAAATGTCTATCAGTGGTTTTAAAGAGATTGACATGTTGGTATACATCAATTCTAAAAATTTATTTTATGTTTTATAAATAAGAATTTAAGATATAAGAGCTAAAAAGACATATCTTGAAAGAAGAAAGACAAAATGCAAGTCAAAACCACAATGAGATACCATCTTACACCAGTAAGAATGGCCCGTATTAAAAAAAAAAGAAAAAAGAAAAGAAAAAAGAAAAACAAAACAAAAACAAACAGAAAACAGGCAACAACAAGTGCTGGTGTGAATGTAAATAAAAAGGGACACTTTTACACTGCTGGTGGAAATGCAAACTGCTCCTGTCACTATGGGAAACTGTGTGGAGAGAGCCCTCAAACTACTGAAAATAGAAGTCACATTTAACCCAGCAATCCCACTAGGAATCTACCCAAAGGTTAGGAATACTCTAATTTAAAAGGACACCTGCACTCAGATGTTTATTGCAGCACTATTTGCAATAACCAGGATATGGAAGCAACCCAAATGTCCCAAAATAGATGAATGGATCAAAAAAGGTGTGGTATATGTTCACAAAGAAATAGTACTCATCAATAACAAAAGACAAACTATGTCATTCATGGCAACATGGATGGAGCTAGAAGGAATCATGCTAGCAGAAATAAGCCAGAAAGAAAAAGAGAAATACAGGATGTTCTCACTTATATGAGGGATATAGAGAAAACAAACCAACAAAGGACAAGAAAAATTTAAAACTAACTAGCAGCAGAACTGAAGCATATAACAAGAGAGGGGTGGGGGGAATCAGAGGTGGGATGTGCACAAAAGATGAAGATGATGGTTCTTGAGTGATAAGGTAGTGGGACCACCTTCGGGTAGACAATGATGAAAAGTATGTATTTTCATATCAATTATGTGCAATCAATTAAATATATGTGCAATCAACTAAAATTAAATTAATAATTAAAAATTTAAGATATAGATCTTATTGCTAATTAACCTGAAGTACAATTATTCATTGAAATATGTATTGTGAACCTGCTGACTGCTAGGCATTCTTTCATATATTAGAGATATTATAGTAAACAAAACAAACATTCCTGTCCTAGTGATGGAGACAGACAATAAATCAAATATATAATATGTTAAGAAATAAAATCAAGAATAGGGATAGGAAATATTGGAGGCATGTGTAGGTCAGAGAATAACTAGCTGAAACAGGTTCTTATGAGTAAATATATGAATGAGTTCAGAAAGCTAGCCATGTAGATATTTGGGGGAATAATGTTAGAGTAATATAGTATACACAAAATCATTGAGATAAGAACATATGCAGAAGAAGAAAAAGAACAAAGGGCTAGTGTGAAGGAGGGAAAGAGGAAGAGAAGAACATAGAGGTAATGAGAAGCTTTATTATTTAGAACCTTATAAACCATTGACTTTATTCAGAGTAAAATGAAAATCATCAAGGCATTTGAAGAGAATAGTGACATAATCTAAATTTTGGTTTAACTTGTTCATTTCTGTTTCCTGGATTCAGAATAGAATGAAAGTGTAACAGGGAAATTCCCAGGAAAAGGAGTTCAAAACAGAAGAGGGAAAGTTATTTCAGTAATCCAAATTAGATTGTTGTGGCTTGGATTAAATTATGATACCTAGGGCAGCAGTGAGAAGTAGTCAAATGCTGGATAAATTTTAAAGAGCAATAGAATTTTTTGATGACTGGATAGGGAAAGAAGAGAAACATAGGAGTAAAAGATGATCAGAATGATGCAACTAATACTTCCTATGATGTAACCAGAAGTTGCACCATCTGATCAACTTCCAGTTAAACTTCCTTTAACTGATGAAAGGAAGGCTGCAGTGAAGGCAGATTTGGGAGCAAATATTAGGGGCTAATTTTTGAACATGTGATACTGAAGATGCATTTAAGAAAACCAAGGGAGCTATGCAGTAAGTAATTGATAGAAAAATGTGGATTCAGTTAAATGTTCTTGCTAGAGAATTAAATTAAAATTAATTTAATTTGAGAATATTCTCTTTTTTTTAGACCAGGTCTCACTAATTTTGCCCATGGAACCACAGGCTGTCTTTGCCCAGGATACCACAGACTCAAGCAATCCCCAGCCTCAGCTTCCCAGGTAGCTGGGATTACAGGCGCACACCACCACACCCAGCTATTTTTTTGGCAACTAGGTTTCACTACAGGCCCCAGACAGGACTCAAACCATTGGTGACCTTGACAAGTTTTTTGAAGGATTTTAAGGGAGAAAAAAATTTACTGGGATAGTTTCCAGAACAATGAGAGGAGAAATAATGGAAACATGATTATAGACTATTCAGTACACCTCCTATAAACATAATGCTAAAATAAATATTAGACAGTAAAATGTGACCAAGGAAGGATATTTTCTAAACTTTTTGTACAAATATTACAATAATTTGGATGTTTACTGCAGCGCTCTTTATAATTACAAGGAAATGGAAACAACCCAAATATCCCAAGACAGATGACTGGATGAAAAAGATGTGGTATATATACACAACGGAATATTACTCATCAATTAAAAATGACAAATTTGATAATTTTATAACATGGACATACTTAGAAGAAATCATACTAACAGAAACAAGTCAGAGAGAAAAAGACAGAAACCAATGGTTTCACTAATATATAGTGTATAGGAAAAACAAGCAAAAGACCAGGAGGAAAAGACAAAATTAGCTAAGAACCAAACTAAAGTACACAACTGGGTGGGGAGGGAGGGATCAGGGGAATGATCAGGGAGGGAAGGAGGTGTGTGATCCCCAGGGAAAACAAAGATGTGAAATATATATATTAATTAATAAAAAAGACAAATATTACAATAAAGAGAAGGGAACTGATGTAACAGGACACTTAACGAAGATAGATAACAGATAGACGGATGGATGGATGGATGGATGGATGGATGGATGGATGGATGGATGGATGGATGGATGGATGGATGGATGGATGGATGGATGGATGGATGGATGGATGGATGGATGGATGGATGGATGCAAATAAGACCTGAGGAGGCACTGTGCTCCATTAGGTAATAGAGGAGAAGCTGAATTGTCCAAGAAGAGGGACTGTTCTTTGCGAGAATTATAACAAAGTAGGAATGATAGTAGAATATACTGTCACAAAGATAAGTGAGATATGGCTGCTGGAAGGTTGTGGATGATAAATTTTAATTCCCTCAATATTTTCCAGTAATTTAGGAAGCAAGTTCATTTGAGAGTAGGAGAGAAATGCTTACCATTTGAAAAGAAAATGGTAAAGATAGCAGTCTGAGAGGAGATGAAATACCTGGCTAAGGAAATAGTGGACTACTTCCTTTCATCATGTAGAACTCACTTAAAGTTGGTGGTAATAAATTTATAGTGAGCTTGATTATTATCATAGTGTTAAATGAGAGTAATTAACACCAGATGGCTGTCTGGTGTCAAGGTAAACTTGATGTAACATCTTGTAAATTCCTCTGATTCTATACATCGGATATATAAAATCTAAAAAATCAAAAGAAGGGGTCCAACCCCCCCCAACCTACTGCCACGGTGTTGGTGGGTGCCAGGTTAGACCCTAGCTCGAGCTAGCCATGAAAGCTTCTTTGCTTTTATATCACTTATGGTCATGTGTCCTTTGTGAGGTTAAGAAGATTCCAAAACCTAGCAATAGTTGTGTATTTTCATCCATACACAATCAGCAGAAAATGTATGACCTCAGAATGGGTAGAAAGTTGTGCCAAGGGGGAGAATGAACCACTCAATATATCTGCAGCCACAGTGATAATCATTGCAAACAAAGCAAAACAAATAAACCAAAAAAAAAAAAAAAAAACCAAAAAAACCAAAACAAAATAAGACAAAACAACTGTGGGAAACAAGGTGAAAAAGTAGAGTTGAGGGCTTTAAATGTATTTTGTTTTGTGGAAAATGTTATTTAAGGATCAGTTGCCTTGGATAAAGTTTAGGGACTGACTGACTTTCAGAATCAGAAGTACTGAAATGGAGCTGTGATTATTTGTGGTTACCCACTTTAGACAAGGAATTAGTAGAACCTATTTTCTGCTTCCTTTTGTAAGGTGATGAGTAGATAATATAATTATTATACCAATTTTATTCTTATCAACTTGCTGTATTTCCAGGGGTCAAATTTAATCCCACAATAATCTCTCCAATTCACTTCCTCACCAAAGATAACCAAATTAACTTGTAGCCTAAATAATAATAGTGTGTTGATGATATTAAAAGAAAATCAGGTTCCCCACACCCAAGGACTCCAAGTAAATTGTCATAATAATGACTCAGAATTATCTGCTTGAGTACTGAAACCCTCACTCCTCCTTAGTTCTATCTTCTATCCAGTCAACTTCATGGAGTTTTCTCTTATTATACTTTTAATCCTACTCTGGGTTCCCATGTTGATACAATGGCATTGCTGGAATTCTTGGGCACTCTCTAGCATTATAATGTAATTTGGTGGCTACTTATTCACCTTTAAGGACCAGTGTTCAGTAATGACTGGAGATGAATGTTGGAAGGAGCGATATGTGTTATATTAGCTGCCCTTTCCCCATAGTTACACATGCATAAGTCTTCTTTCCAAAATTTCCCAAAAATATGCCATCAATGTATTTGTTGCACAAATGTGCTCTATATAACAAATTTCTTAGATCCCTTTCATCTTCTAGTTTTAACTGTCAGCTCCAAATCTCTCCTGTATGGAAATTCTGGAGTCACCATTTTCTCATCTTAAGATGAGAAAACAGTCTTTGTTAAGACATTGTTAGAAATGGAGTATTAGCACAGGAATTAGAAATATTAAGTCTGTTACTGTAATTGACTTTTCTAATGCCATTGAACCCAAGTTGCACAACTGCAAAATAAGAATTTGTGCCATGTAATTATAAATTCTACCCTTGTCCATTTATTTGTAGTCAGCCCATCAAACAAATTTGAGACAATTCTCTTAAATTTCAATCAAAATTGAAAATGTAGCTATGTGAAATAAGAATCCAACATATCTCTACTCAAAAGATCAATGACATTAATTAAAGCCCATTTATCAAAAGCATATGCAATATCACCATTTAAATGTGCATTATTAAGACATTACTACACAATGTTTTCCTCTCATTATCCATTTGTAAGCATGTTAAGCATAAGTAAAATTTTCAAAGAGATAGTTACTGGGAAGAAAAATCAGACTTTGTTAAAGTTGAGTTATGTTATAACCAATCACTTGACCTAAGCCATATCATACCAATCAATTAGCCTGAACAAAAAGAATAGAAATATATTAGTAACCAATGGCCTTATTTTTCAAATACTAAGTATGAGAATTTCTCTTTTCCATGGATCAGTACTATGCCCACCTCTTATTTGTCAGTAATATATGAGGATCAATACAGAGTCTCTGGATGAAGATCAGAATTCTGTTTCCTTAATCTTGAGTTACAATGTTCATGGGCAGAGCATTTTAGTAATGATAGTGAAACTTGGCACAGAAGTCATCAGTGAACACACGAACCTCAGCTTGGAATTTCCTTTTATAAGAAGTCACCTGTTTAAAACAGATCATGAGCCAGTTTTCTAAGTTAGAGAAATAAATTTTATCACATAATAATAAGAAAATAAAATGATGGATGCATTATTTATTGTATATATTGTTAAATAAGGGCCATAGAGCCCAAAGAACAACTCCTATTTTTACAGCTTCAATTTTCAGTGATGAGATGGAATATTACATGTCCTATTGTCAGGTAGAAAAAAAATTGAAGATGATATGCAAACACACATATAATTGCAAAAACATGAACTTTTCATGATATTTGTATATGAATTGCTTCTATATGAGAATGTTTTAAAATATTTTATATTAGTGTTTACATTGGTTTTCTATTGTATAAAAATACTGTAAATGCAATAACTTACATATTTTATTATCACAATTTAGCTGTGGTCATGGTCTCACAAGACTGAAGCCTAGTTGTCAGCCAAACTCTGTTTCCTCCTAGAACTCAGAGACCTCTTTCAGTCATATTCACTGTAAGTCAGGGGGCCTCTCAGCTCCTTAGACCAGAAGTCTAACCTAGCCATTTCACCCAGCATAGCATTACTTCTTGAAGATCACCAGGAGCTTCTCTCCCTTTTATTTGCTAAGACATATCTTACATTACCATATAACCTAATATAATCACAAAGAGACATACCACCGCAGTTACCATGGTCCACTGGCCAAAAACAAGGCACAGTTTCTGCCCAAAGGGAGGGATTAAACAAGGTTATGAGTTGTGGATTGTGGAAGCAGGTTGAGAGATGGAGCTTTAGATAAAAGAACACCTCCTATCTCTCTAGCCCCCTTTGGCACACTAGAGGGTGGGCAGCAGCATGTCTCACCTGTAACCCAGTTTCCTAACTTCTTTGGAATGTCCAAAAGACATATGACCTATTAGTAATGACTGTTGCCCCCACTGGTAAATTTTCCTTTTATCATGCATCCCTGAATCCTCCCTGCTGTATGTCACATACGCTTTGCTCCTTTCTCATTCCATCATTGTAACATTTCCTAGGGGTATAGAAGGGGTTTCACAACTTCATGAAAGTCAAACCAGGACATGCTTCCAGGATCCCCATTCTGTGGGTTAGCCTCACAGAATGCTATCAATCTCTTCCATCCCATTTCTTCTTCATTCCTCATGCAACCCTTAACAATGAGTCATTGAGAATCACTTTACAATGCTGCCTACCATAGTGTGTGGAGAGTATTTGTTGAAGATTATACATCTATGTCCAAAACACTTAACATATAAAAAATAATTGCTAATATAAATTCATGACTGCTATTGTTTATATAATAGCTAAATACAGCCAAATAATTGTAGCTTTAAGATCAAATTTAGAAAAATTCTATTAAATTGGGAATTAAAACAGCCATCATTTTCATCAAAGAACATTTATTAGACATTTGTATATTCCTCTCCAATGGATTGTGACCTTTTTGGGAAATTTAACTCATATAATGCATTGAAGCATTAGGAATTTTTCCCTTTTAAAACAGTTCCTCTTAATAAGCACTAGGAGATGAGAAATCAAGCCAAAGCACTTCAATCTTAAATAAGTTAATATGTGTCAGGCCTATTATAATGACTGAGCAGTAATCAACAGTCTCATCCTAAAGGTGACTTGCTCTAAAATATTAATGAATTTAACAAACTTAATCTTACAAACCCTTAGATATAATAGCCAGTCATTAGATTGTAAATTATTCTCAGATTATTTATTCTTAATATACTTATTTGTTTCTCCTTTTTAAACATAACCTATCAAAGGAAATGTTTAATTCTCCCTTATAAACTTAAAGACAACAAAATCAATTGGGAATAGAGCATATTTGCAGTCAGAACTAGAGTTCTAGTTATTTTCTCTAGTGGCAGAGTATTACAGAGTAAACATTATTTTGTATAGTTAAAATCATTGTTTTTTCTTTGACATGCAATATTAGATCTATAGAAAAAAATAGTAGTTGTTATTTTGGATTGTATAAGAATTTCTGAGATGATTGTTTATTTTTCCAATCAGTTCCTGTATCAAAATTGTTAATCTTGGAAACTACTAGACTTGCTTTCTGTAGATACCAGTTGTATTGGCTGTATTAGGTTATTCAATAGAAATAGGATGTGCATGTATGAGTGCAGCATGTGGGCAGGGAGAAAGAGAAATTTTAAGAATTGTGGAGACTGATAAATCCAAAATCTGCAAAGCAAGGCCCCGGGAGGTATTGCAGCTATTGAGTAAAGGCAGAGACTCCTGGAGGAAATGCCTCTGTCTTTGGAAAACTGAGTCACTTTCCCTTAAAGTCTTCCAATGATCAGAGACCCACCTATATTTATAGGGGATAATCTGCTTTATACAAAACCTGCTTATTTAAATGTTAATCCCATCCAGGAAATACTCCTATGAAAAAGTCTAGAATAATCTTTAATCAAATATCTAGGCACCATGACCTAAGTAAGTTGAAACACAATCATCAGACCTGACTTCCCTGCCCCTTACCATACCCCAACACCCAAAGTATAAATAGTATGAACACTTTGATCCATTGAAGAAATTGTATATAACTACCAGGGCTGAAAACTTGTAATACAAATTAGCAAAAGTTCTAAATATTTAATCTCTGTAAATTGTAATAGAAGATGAAATCTTACAGTTTATTGTCACATTATATTTCTTTGTTGTATGTAGTATTGATGTTATAAATAACTGACATTTTATTGATTGATTTCTTTACATGTTCCTGTTCTTTGCCCAGTTATTCTGTTGCGTATTGTTTCTTCCTAAGTGATTTGTATTACTTCTTTGTAACCTATTTTTCCACTTTTTGCTACAAATAATTTACCTTCAATTTTTATTTTTGTTATTTCAAATTTTGCTTGCCATCAAATATATCTAAATTTCTCTTTTTATCACATTGATTTATTCTTAGACAATATTTGCCCATCCTTCCGGGCACGGTGGCTCATGCCTGTAAGCTTCAGCCTATGAAGCGGCAGGGGCTAGGGATCGTGGTTCGAGTCCCGCCTGGGGCCTGTAGCGAGACCTAGTTCCAAAAAATAACTGGGCATGGTGGTACACGCCTGTCATCCCAGCTACCTGGGAAGCTGAGGCTGGGGATTGCTTGAGTCTGTGGTACCTTGGGCAAAGAGAGCCTGCGGTTCCATGGGCAAAAATAGTGAAACCTAGTCTCAAAAATATATATATATATATTTTTTTAATATATATATATATATATTTGCCCATCCCATCATCAATTAAGATCCATCTGGATTTTCTTCTGGTTCCTACGGTTTAATTGTATTTAACTCTTACGTTCATAATTTCCAGTTTGAGATATTAAACTTGCAGTTTTATATATTATTTTATTCATATAAATACATATTAAGCATTTTCCATAAAAATAAAATATTATTGGTATATGATATAACCTGGTGATATGATTTATGATTTTCCAAATTTCCAGTTTTCTCAACAATGCTGTGTTCTGCTTTCTCCAAGTAAAATTCTTTCATTTATTTCTAACTCAGTGACCTTGACTGAAAGTGCCTAATATATATGTCCTTAAGTATCATTATATATAAATAAAGAAAATTATTAGTAAGCCTAATTCAGGTTTGCTGACAGTCTCTTTTAAAAATTAATTCAGGTTGCTGAGAGTCTCTTTTAAAAAAATGTTTAAAAAGTAATACATATGAAGTACTTAAAACAGTATCAGATAATATTGATAGATCAGTAATGCTAAAATTGACATGATAATTATTTCACAATTAGCAGTTTAAATTCAGTGGTCCATCTTATATAATTCTTTTATAAATTCCAATTTTGATTATTTTCCTTGAACATATCATTCTTTTATAAAAATATAGCAAATATAAGCCTTCTTTACTTTTTTACATCTTTAATATACCAAATAAATTTTATATTCACTAGTAAATACATCCTCAAAAGAGTTTCATTGAAGTTTTGCTTGGTGTTGAATTGAACCGTTGATTTAATATTTTAAAAAAGTCTGATAAAATTTTAGGGGAATTTAGTAATATTAAGCACCTTGTCCTAAAACCCAATTGAACGAACTGGTAACTGTGATTTAAGAAGAGATAGCCTTTAATTTAGAATTATGTTTTTTAATTACACTTTAAAGAGTCCCACTCAGTACTGAGCAACCAGTCCATAAACATAAATAACATTGTATTTTTTGTAAAATGAAAAAATACCTCACAAAAGTTAATTTTGATTTTTTTAAATAATGTATTTACATATAAATTTGACATCTCTGTGATCTCTGGGGCTCACCCTCTCTCCTTGACCATTCCTACCCTGCCCCCCCCCCAAGTTGTGTACTTCAATTTGGTTGTTGGCTTGTATAGATTTTTCTTCATGGATTTTTGTTTATCTTTCCCATGTCCCATATAGTAGTGAAACCATTTGGTTTCCGTTTTTTTCTTTTTAGCTTGTTTCTGCTAATATGAATTCTTCTAAGTCCAACCATGTTATCATAAAATCATCCAATTTGTCATTTTTAATTGATGAGTAATATTCCATTGTGTATATATTCCACATTTTTTCATCCAGTCATCTGTTTTCAGACATTTTGGTTGATTCCATGTCCAGCACTACAAATAGTGCTGCAATTATAAATAGTGCTGCAATAAACATCCAAGTACAGGTGTCCCTTTGTACTCACTTTGAAGTCTCCTTTGGGTAAATTCCCAAGAGAGCAATTGCTGGGTCATATGGTAGTTCCATTTTCATTAATTTGAGGGCCCTCCACACAGCTCTCCATAGAGTTTGGAACAGTTTATATTCCCACCAGCAGTGTAAGAGTGTCCCCCTTCTTTCCACATCCTCGCCAGCACTTGTTGTTGCCCATTTTATTGATATGGGCCATTCTTACTGGTGTAAGGTAGTATCTCATTGAGGTTTTGATTTGCATTTCCCTTATTGCTAGTGACATTGAGCAATTTTTCATATGCCTGTTGGCCATTTGTATTTCCTCTTTGGAGAAGTGTCTTTTTAGTTCTTCTCCCCATTTTATGATTGGGCTTCTTGTTTTGCTTTTGTTTAATTGTGTGAGTTCCTTGTGGATCTTTGTTATTTAACCCTTTACCTCTTGTGGAGGATAATTTTTTTTTTCCACACAGTTGGGCTTCTTGTAGTTTTTTTCTGTCATCTCTTTTGCTGTACAGAAGCATTTCAGTTTGATGTAGTCCCATCTGCTTATGTTTTCCTTCAATTTTTTTGCCACAAAAGTTAATTTTGTCACATACAGGCTGATTCTTACTCAAAGAGTTTTTTTTAATGTTTTATGTGCCATAAGTGCCTCCTCCCATAATGAGTAATCTTAGTAATTCAAAATTCAAAGTATACAGGAACGAAATACTATTCTCAGGGATGGTGCTCATAGATTTCCCTTTGCTCAGCGGCTGGTTCAACACAGCGCCTGTGAAGGGACATCCTAAGCCACTGCCAGTATTCTCTGAAACTCTTGGTCTGACTTAACTCTTCTCATCAAAATAGTTGACAAGGTACTAATGTTTCACATAAGTCATTAAATCAAAAACAGCCTATCGATATAAAATATTGACTTTGATACCTGACATTCTTACCACTAAAACCAGAAATTCATTATTTTTTCTTATCTTAAATGTAGTTTATTTTTTATTTATTATTATTTTTTAAAAGAAATTCAGTTGGGTCAGGCATGGTGGCTCGTGCCTGTAAGCTTCAGCCTATGAAGCGGCAGGGCCTAGTGATCGCGGTTCGAGTTCTGCCTGGGGCCCGTAGCGAGACCTAGTTCCAAAAAATAGCTGGGCGTGGTGGCGCACGCCTGTCATCCCAGCTACCTGGGAAGCTGAGGCTGGGGATTGCTTGAGTCCGTGGTACCCCGGACGAGAGCCTACGGTTCCACAGGCAAAAATAGCGAAAACTAGTCTCAGAAAAAAAAAAAAAAGAAGAAATCCAGTTGATTTTATTAAAGGATTCATGAATTGTAGAGCAGCCAAGATATTACAATAGCTTATGCATACAGGGTATTTACAGACAAAAAGAATGTAGGTCAAGGTTAACAAAAAAAGAGACTTTCCAGGTACAACCATCTCTCAAGGAAGGAGCAGGGGCTTTTAAGTGGTTTATTCTTGATGCTAATTATGAAATTCCAGTTTGACTGGTTTGGGATTGGAAAATATTTTCAAGCTCTATTGAAATATACTGCACATATTATAAAATGAATGAGTTGTAAGTGTACAGTTCTTTCTAGCTCTACTGATGAATTCTTTTTATTTTATTTTATATATATTACATCATTTTGTACCCCAAGTACACACCCATCACAGATATGAGTAGTAAACATTGAACTCTTTTTCACTTTGTACAGGCTAATTCCTCCAAAATCTTCTAAGTACAATGTTACAGGTAGCCATATTAATAAAATTTGGCACTTGAGAATAAAACTATTTACCTACTATCTAACTCATAAGTTCTGTTAAACAGAATCATGAACTTTGTGATTATTCTAGATAAATTTTATTCTTGGAAACTTTTTTGTTCAATTTTATTTAAGGGAAATACTGTGTGCCCACTTCTATATTCCCTAAGAGTTTCATTGCATAAATCTGCAGATGAAGTATTATTGGAAATAAGATATTCTTGTTTCAGAAGCAAAGTCGAATTTGGGTTTAATAATTCACAGCTTCCTTTAAAGAGCTCAGCAAATAATTAAAATTATTTTTCCAGGTTTAGAAAATTTGCAAGATTAGTTTCTTATTCTTTAAAATTTTGGTGCTTTGACTTTGGTCTTTACTTTCTACTTTTTTAGTTACCTTCCTGTCAATTGTACACCAAGCTGTACAACTAAAATTAAAACAGTGAAAATAGGTTTAGAGAAAAGTGATAGAAATTCAAACATATTTAGAACCTAGAAATTAAGATACTTAGCATCCCACTAATGAGTATGCTTGACTAAAGAGGGGTAATTCTAGATGATGTGGTGGTGCATGATGCTGCCAAAAATTAAGAGACTGAACAAAAACTGAACAGATTTAAGAAAAAGGAAATATTCTTTCTTGATATTTAATATTTAACAAATGTTGCTCTATGATGCTGGTCATATTTTTAAGCACACCTTATTTGGTATTTGTATATCCTAGTCCATTTGAAATGCATAAACATCATTCTCATACAATAACATATATCCCATACCTCCTAATATATATTTTTGCCAGAAATAGATAAGGGATAAACATTTATTAAGGACAAGAGAAGAAATTAAATAAGAAGCTTTATTGTCCAACTACATATTGCAACCTCCTTAAGGTGCTTAATTTGAATTATGTTTGCTTTTTAGTACTGTTGTAATACTAATTGTAACTAACACAAAATGGAGATCAAAAGTTCAAAATCTGTCTCACTAAATCAAAGCTGAAATGTAGGTGGGACTGTTCTTTCTGGGACTCTTTTTTTCTAATAATTTATTTATATATAAATTTCACATCTCTGTGATATCTGGGGTTCACCCCCCCAACTGTTCCCACCCTGTCCCACCCCCCCACTCAAGTTATGTACTTCAGTTTGGCTGTTGGCTTGTTTTGACTTTTCCAGATTCTAGAGAATGCCTGAATTTATTAGCTAACGGCCCCTGTCACACAGTGACATAGGCATAGTCTCATCATACCTTCACAATTTCTCTCTTCATATCACCTCCATTGCTTGTGATGCTCCCTGCCTTTCTCTTATAAGTGTATTTGTAATTACATTGGACTCATATGAGAAATCCGTAACAGTCTCCCAGCTCAATGTGCTTAACATCATTTCATCTATAAAGTCCTATTTGTCATAAATGATAATATAGTCACAGAATACAAGGATAAATGGTAGTGTTTTGGAAAAGGAAGCAATATTCCCCTTAACATAACAGTCATTCTCACCCTCATACAGAGGTTATTGTTGAGTTGCCCTATGGTACTGAGCATTGAGATTACAACTGTGGACAAAGTGAACAGTTGTTGAGTTCAGAATACTAAGAATTTACTAACAAAATTTGCATGTTGAAATATTTATGATTCAATGCTACACATGCTATATTGGAGATAATTTTAGGTCTATCTGGAACATGAAGGAAGAATGTTTTCTGTCTGCATGTTACAAAGAAGTGCCTCAGGAAAGGCTTCTCCATAGACTAGTAATGTCTTATAATATAGGGCTATATTGTACAGAGTTAACCTGTGGTGTTGGTTCAACAGGCATAATAGGTAATAAAATTTTACAATGTACAATTTGTTGTAATTGAAGTGAAAAATAACCTAGCTTTCTTGATGTTCATTAAAGGTCTTCTATTTATTAATTCATCAGATAATGCTTGTTGAGGACTTTCCAAGCACCCATCCTAAATGAGATTCAGGGAACACAAAAATGAATATCAAATAAGCCCTGTCCTCAAGGACCTGTTACTGATAGTCTAGTAGAAAAAGCAGGCATAGAAAAACTAGCATTGATTGTTCCCCATTTTTAAAATAATTTGCTATCTTCTGTTCCTGAGAAACATTATTTTCATCTGTTTTTCATAATTCCCATATAACTTTTCCCTTTAGTTTATGTAAAGGCTTTTTATTTTTGCAGCCATATTGTTGTGAATTTTTTATATCTACATATTTTCAAAACATTATGCCCATTGGTCATGATTTAGGAATGTCATGACATGTTTTATATGTCAGATTCTACATTTTAAAAAATAATTGACCTTCTGATTTTAAGTATTGTTGTTGCTGCTCTCTTTCATAATAATAGACTTAACTTTAATCCATCTAGACTTGGGAGGGATACAGAAAATATGGATCCAAAAAAAACTGCTGAGAGAATATTAAAATAATAGGCAATTTTGAGTTGATGGGGGTGAGACTAGTTTATGCTCACTAACTAGAGAAGGAATGATTTGGTGGTTAAGATAAAACAAAAGTCAATTTTTTAAGATTTGTATACAGCAATAGTGATCCTCTTGTCATTCTTGTCATATATGGATCCAAATACTTTATGGCTTCCAAAAGATTAATGCCCTCTTTTACCTTGCCAAAAGCTACAAGCTGGCCACCCAACCATTCAGTATTAGCAGTGCCCATGAAGAACTGGGAACCATTTGTGTTGAGCCCAGTATTTGGCATGGACAAGGTGCATGGGCCTATATGCTTCAAGATGTAACTGTCTCATCAAAATTTCCCCATAGATGTACTTGTCATCAGTGCCATAATGGCATATGAAGTCACCACCCTGGAACATAAATCCTGGAATAATTCTGTAGTAGGACAAACCTTTCTCACCAAATTCAGACCACTAAACATGTCTTTGTCTTTAAAAAGCTCAAAGAAGACAGTGGTCGAAAGCCCACTGTCAGAGTCCAGTGGAGTTGGCCGTGAGTGCGTAGTGTGGGAATTCTGATGGTGGAGGTCAGAGTTGGCATCTGCAAGGTCCTGATATTAAGTTTGACTTAAAGCTTGTATTTGCAAATACTCAGAAAGTTTATATCATTTTATAATGCATTTCAGGAACAGCAAAATCTTATCGATTTGATAATCCCACATATCATGTAATGAGCAGAACACGCTGTCAAAAGAACAAAGGAATGACTGGAACTCCACAAAGCTCATTTACTCAAAGTGAAAGAAGTTAAAAAAAAAAAAACAATTGTTTGATTTGACAGTACTTATACTAACATGACAGAAAATATAATAAAATTGGTTCAACTATTATGCTTTCACTTATTTCAAGAACTATAACTGTCTTAGGTGTTCAATTTATAGCATATGTAGTCACTTTTCAGTATATGATTTGAGAAGACCTAGATATTCCCATTATTTTTATACTATTTAAAACAAACACAGTACAGAATCTGAAATTCCTATTATTTGATTTACTGCCTTGGGTAAAGTGATGTGCAGGTATCCTTTAATACGCATGAGGAAGAATCCAGCAAGATGGCAGCAGAATGGAGATGCCAGGTTACCTCCTCAACATTTTTAAAGCTGCATTAAAACAGAACATAGTCAACAGCTTTGTAAGATAAGCCGATGATTACCACATACACTGAGAACAATAGTGTATCAGAAAGGGAGCTGAAAAATTGTAATTTATTGTGCTTGCAGAAGTACCAGGGTACTGCAATCCACAAGAAGAAGGAATGATTGCTGTATCGAGCCCTGATCTGTTGTTAACTGAGAGGCACATGCCTAAAGAGACACTTTAGAAATCTGGCACATCATGGCAGAAGGAAATATGCAGAGTAGATGACATATTGTGGAATACTGGAGAACTAGAAGCATAAGGACCTGGAGTGATAATTAGTGAATTGAAACTGAGGTTCCTAACCTAGTACAGTGGGGTCCAATCTAGCAATATGAGTCAAATAACCTCCTCACAGATGAGTCTACTATCTGCAGTCTGTAACTATGATGCTCTATGTACCTGCCTTTATTTCACTCAAGACCAACACCAAGACAATAAGCAAATATTCTCACTAACCACAGCTTAAATGCCTAGATCTTAATAACATGAGCAAGGGAAGGGAAGGTCCCTTAGTTCAAAAGCAGGGATAACGAGTCTCAGCTTGTGACCCACGCTCAATACTGAGTGCTGACTCAGTATTACTTGTAGGATAAGTCACAGCCTAAAACTTGAGAATAGAATGAGATATTTTAGCTCAGGAGTTGACCTCATGGAGGGGATCACCGATCTCCATCACACAACTTGAGTGCCCATAGCATAGTAGGAAGCAAGAACCCTTAATGTTCAAAGGAGGAAAACTTTCAGTGTGGTAGCTTGTGAAGTAAATAGAGACCTAGAGGTCTTGGGTAAAAAAACATAGGATTAAACCCAGAATTTTGTAGGAGGGATATAAATAGAATTTATTAAGATAGAACAGAAAAATCTCATATCTAATGCATAAAAATTAAAAATGAACAGTCAAAACATACACAATTGCTTGAAAAGAATAGTCTCTAAGAGAAGTCTCAATTCATTAGAACTGATGAATATGACTGAAGAGAAGTTTCGTGGCAATTTTAATCATGCCTGTGAACTAAGAAAAACTTTGGATGATATAAAAGAGAAACACAACAAATTTCCTCCAGTCATGAAGATAGGAAGAAATTGTTTGCCCAAACTATTATAAAATCTTCCAAATAAAGTGAAGGTCACTATTGATAATCTGTTTAAAGCTAAACAGCAACATAAAACAATTGTTTTCAAGAATAAGTGACAACATAAAACAATTTGAGGGAGGCTCTAGAGTCTAACATATCAGGAATGAATTGTCTAGAGTATATAACAGCATTTGATTCAGCTGTAGAAATTGAATATCAGTATGAAAACTCTTCATCTGATATCAGCTTGTTCCAAACTCAGTGTCTGTTGCTTACTCACCTAAATTAAGGCAAAGAAACCCCACTAGGAAATTGGAAACTTGCTCATTCTCTTGAAAGTGTTCAAGCAAGATACTAACTAGTCAGGAGACTAGTCTATCAATACCATTGACATCAAAGCTGGTTTTTATAGATTAAAAAAAAAAAAAACAGAGAAAATACAACCCAAAGGAAGTGGAAACACTGGAAATTTAAAAAGGAAATTTTTCAAAATAAAGAAATTATATTCCCATTTTTAAAATTAGAGAATGGAAGAAAACCATTGCTCTGGAGAAAAATTTTAAACTTTTGAGCAAGCAGTGGCAAAAGGATCTTTTTACTTCTTACTAAAAAGCTAAAGTATGAATGCCACCCAAGTGATCCTTAAAATGAATGTTGGTAAAGATTTAGAAAAAGATAATCATGACAAGTGATCCTTAAAATGAATGTTGGTAAAGATTTAGAAAAAGATAATCATGACAGTTACAGTCAAAAATACTTGGAAATTTGGGTCTGTTTATACTACTGAAGATTAAGCAGCAAGTATGAGGATGTAGTATCTTGAACAAGATGATGGACTGGACATCAAACTATTGAAGAATTATTAGTAAGTTGTGCCTTACCAAGGAATATACATATAACATACAAAATATATATTTGTAATGTATATATATATATATATCTGCACACATATATATATATAAAATCAGGAGTGTGCTAAAGAAAGAGCTGTCTAAAATAGAACTTCAATGTTAAACATTGTACAGAATTCCTGAAGAGGAGATAAGAATATGAATATGTGAATATGTGAAGGTTTAGATCTGAAATTTGTCTTCAGACTGTTCATGGAACTGTTATGTGACATTTAGGAAAATATCTAAGCTATTACCTTTATATGTTTAGAATTAAGTGTTTATAATAATGTAGTAATTTTATTCCCAAACCAGGTGTGTGTTTGTGTGTGTGTGTGTGTGTGTGTGAAGAAATGTGTGAATGCTGGAACTTACTACTACTATTGAATATATAAAAATATTACATTAATTATTTTCTCTTATATTATATTGTATATGATAATTGTAAAGTATGCAAAATTAATTCATGTACATATACAATAAAGATATAGACTTAATCTTTATTCACTACAAGAATTAATACTAAAAGCAATGGATGAGCTATCTTTTCAGTCATTTGAGTTTTATATATTAGAGACAAATACAGAATTTTGAGATGTAGTGTTCTGTATGTAATAAGAATATTTGTGTTTTTTAGTAGCAATTTCCTCAAAAACCAGTTCCAGTTTGAGCAATGCATGTGAGATTTTTGTTTGTTTGTTTTTTAAGTATAACTACGCGGTTGATAAAGGAGATTTCCAGAAATGAGCACAAGATCTTTAACACAGGTCTGTGGAATGGATTTGATAATAAAGAAATATCACATTACTTTTGAGATTTGTATATTGTACATGTGTAGCTTGGTAACTGAGTACTGTTAAAAACATCAGTATTAACTGGATTTTGCGTATCTGTCATTCCTGCCGTGCCAAAAAAATCTATGGAATAGTTTGTAATTGCCATTGTTTGAGTTATTACAATAAACAGAAATGATAAGGCTGTGCTATTTGCCTTGTGAAAGGCACTTCACATCACTGTTGAATTAAAATTGCATGCACATATCTTTGCTTATCAGTTTTATCTGTAAGAAATAAAGACAGTGCTTTCAGTTTATTAAACCTTCTAACAAACAAGTCAGAAATAATAATCATTATTTTAATATTCCAATATAAATGGATGATCTGTGTGAGCTTCTATTTTCTGGCAGGTAATATATATTCCTATATGAAAATACTGCTATTTTTCCAAGTGACTTTTATCATATTTTATCAAAGTTTTAAATATAATGTCAATTGGATTTCCTAAGGTATGAGTGCAAATGTACAGAAGACAGAATCTTTTGTTTCATCTCTTATGTCAAATACACATGCTTTTTAGAGAGATTTTCATGGCTGTACTGTTTTTTGAGTATACTTACATGTAGGAAACACTAGTAGATTATCTGAAATGCCTTCATAATCTCCCAACCTATATTCTTCATAATGTTTCTACTCTTTGACTAAAGACTTCTCACCTGTGAAGTTGCTAATCTCATTAGTGATCATATCAAATAAACTTTCAGATTTTCAGATACCAGTGATGATCCCTGCATACACAGATACTTTTTGCAGAAATCTGTAACCTCTGTTGTTATATATATTACCATCACATTCCCATTCCCAATCCCCACCCTGGTGTATGAGATGTAAATGTTTTACTTTAAGATTTGAAATCTTCCACACTTACCCTATTTGTCCTGCATTTGTATTAATGAGGGTTGTTTACTCCTTTGATCCTATTAGTTTCCTGTTTGACTGTCACATCTATTTTGCCTTTGTTATTGTATGCCCCCAATCTCATTTTCATTAAGCTACCATTCACTTATATTTAAAAAAATTATAAATGCAGTATTATTTTAAAATCTTTCCTATATCATCAAATCTTAAGCAGTTGTATATTTCCATTAGTCCAATGATTGATAAATCATTCTTCACAAAGAACTTTTGAATGATACCCAGCCAGGTAGTATTACCTTTGTATTTTAGGGACTTCTGTGTTTTAGTATTGACTGGTCTTTGTTATTTGACAAAACAATTTATAGTTCATTTTCAGATAACTATACATATGGTATTTGTATTTTAATTAAAAAGACTGTTGTTATGTCTGATTCTTACAAGCAGAAATTCATTATAAGGACATTTCTCATTTCCTTGAAATGTTCCCTTTCTTTTTCCCAGGAATCTTAAATTGCAATAGCCAGTTAAATTATATGCTTTGGGGAGTTAATTTTTGGCACCATATGTCTCTAAAAATGATTTAATTTTATCTAAAATATGTTTTTGATATTTATGTTGTGCATGGAGATAATTTAAAGATTTTTTTTAAAAAAGCACACTAGTCTATTATTGTTTCAACATGATAACACAAGGATTTCTGTTTATGTAGATTCAATTTTTAATATCTGAATTCTTCTTTCTTAAAACCTTTACTTAGCAAATTGTCTTTATGATATCAAAGTGACTACAATAAAAATGTTACTGCCATTATCCCTATTTGGAATCTAATTTTATGCTATGAAAATGTTAGGAAATTTAATCAAAGGAAAGAATTAATTGTAGTCTAGGGACTAATTTGAGGGATTATAAACAACTTTCTCAATAACTCTTCAGTCAGTTTACATATCCTGATGCTCTTTCAAACAGATGTACCACAAACCCTCTCCTAATTCCAGCAAGTTTATAATTCTCATGGAAATGTATAAATCTATCATCAATTTTTATGAAATAACTTATAAGGGTATAATTCAGAAAATATATTAATTTTGGGAATGGGCTGGGAGGGAATGCCAGACTTCTTAAATAATTTATAAAACAGCTGGAAGTAATGGTAAATTTTTTATGTGTATCTATTCCTTTACTACTTTGAATCGTCCTTTCACTATACCTAAAGTCACACTTAGTGAATATATAACAAAAGTTTTGAACAAAAAAAATCATATTTATATTTTATCAGATAGTCAAGTATAATAGGATTTTCAAAGAACTAGATTATAATAAATCTCTCAAAGTAAATCTCTCAAAGTAAATTATCCACAAGCCATAAAAATATAGGCATCTCTTTTTTGCAAAGATGTCCACTTAACCTACTTTTTCTAAAAATGATGAATTGCAACTATCATAAACTGCTAGTAAATAAGTTTTAGTTGAAATGAGTTTTACATTATATAAACTTCTGTGTACTTTTTTCAGCTTTGTAAATCTTGACATTTGCCACATTTGCTTTGAATATTTAAACCACTCAAATCACTCTGCCAATTCTTAGTAGTAGTTCCCTCCTTTCTTCTCAAAATGAATCAGTAGTCACCTTTCATTGTTTATCATTGCATTCATGCTTTTAATAATGTTTTATGTTAAAAGTAAGATATAAAACAAGTTTTTATCTTTTATTTATATGTTGAACCATCCATATCACCTGCAATTTTGGTGTATGTTAAACAAAAAATGGTTGTTTAAGGGAACTTGCAGTTATGTATTTTTTAATTACTCAAATGTATATAATTAAATTGCTTCCAAATTTTCACTATTGTAAATAATGTTGACAATGAACATTATTTTATGTTTTCTTGAGAATATATATGAAGTGTTTTCTTGAAAGAATTATCTCTCAAACTTGAACATGCATTCAAGTTCCTAGATATTGTCATTTCTGAACTCCAGAATTTCTTATTCAGGTTTGAGTGTTTGGGCTTTGTGGTAATAGAGTCTTTGCTGAGACACTAATTGAGCATCTTTGCTCTAGAGTACATAGATTCAAGCACAATTCCTGAATCAAAGGGAAATGACCAGCTGTTGCATAATGGCAAATTCCTCTCATAAATCTTTATATCAAATTATACACAAGTTTAAACAGTGTGTAGAAGTTTAGTTATCAAAATACTTAAAATTGGTATAAACTTTTTAAAAAATAATTAGAGGTCTAATATTAGATATATTGTTTGTACTCTACTATTGAGATTAAACATGTTTTCAGATGTTCATGACCAAATCACTTTTCTTCAAGTTGCTTATTTGCAGTTTGCCCATTTTTCTTGTACAACTGTTTACATTTTTCTTACTAATCTATAGGGCCTATTTCTATATTAAAGAAATCAATCTAGTTTAACTACTAGTGTTTTTTTTTTTAATCTACAATGTATTTTGTTGCTGTTTATATTTAGTTTAAATTTTTTTCAATATGGTTAAATTTGTCAATTATTTCCTTTGGAATTTATTTCTTAAGCTCATAAAGTTATTGTCACATTTTCTTCCAAAATTTTCAAAGTTTAGTTTTCCCCAGTTTAATGTACTTTGATTTTATTTTGGTTTAGTTATGAGTTGATGATGCAATTTTATTTAATGCTATATAAGGATAGCCATCGATGCTAGAGAAAATATTGAGTATTTTCATTGTTTATTTTAAATTTCTATATTTTGCATGACTCTGTCATTCAGTTCTCTTTTTCTGATTAAATGTTAAGCAATACAATGCTGATATTATATAGTCCCACTAGATTTAAGATAAGCTTTATATACCACAGTAAATCATTCAAGTTTGTTCTCCTGTGTCTCAGTAATCTTAGCTTTTACCAAACTTTTGATGTTCCATAGTTATTTTATATGAATTTCCATGTATGTTATAAATTAGGAAACTTAGTAAAATTGTGGATAACTGTGAAAACTGGCATATCAGTGGTACTCTTTCCAAAAATGAACATAAAAATATATTCTATCTTATCATTTTAATTATTTATATTTTTAAAAAATGTTTTTGACTTTGTTCATAATATAATCTTGAATATTACTTAATAGATTAAAACCTATGTATCTTACATTTTATATTTTGATTATGAATAAGATTATTACAATTCAAAATTGACTAGTACTGATTTGATTTTTTAATGTTATTATTTTTTTCAGTGCTAATCTTGTGGGCAAAAATGTTCCTAAGCTTTTAATACCTCCTATTGTTGACTTTAAAAGATTCTAATTTACTATGTAGGCATTCTTCCTTGCTCTTACATTTATCATTTTTATTTATTTTCTTATTGCTTTGGTCAGTATCTGCAGTAAAATTTTAGTTAAGGACATTAATTTAATTTTTTCTTATCATTCATGGGATGTTTCCAAAGAAACTCTGTTTAGTAAAATATTCATTGGAAGTTTATGGTTTATAACTCTTACCTTATTCTCAATTTTGAGACAATTTTATCATTGTTTTTGTCCAGTGATGACTCATATCAAGTTTTTATGGAAGATATTTATTTTTTCTTTGATATATTATGTGCTACATAAAAATGTTTATTGATTTTGAATTATTTTTAAATTTCTATAACTATTAAACCATACTTCCTTTGCAGTCTTCAGTTAAAATTATATTCATTTATAATACAAGCTAGTAAGTATTTATTAGTCACCCTTTATTACTAATATTCATTTCAGTTTCTTTTTAAAATTTTAATTAATATTTTATTGAATTAACATTGTTTTGTAACTGTGATTCAGAGGCACAGTGCCTAACCTGCTCAGATGCATGTCCTTACACCACACCCACCAAGACACTCTTACATGTCCAACAGAGTTCATTGTGCTGCCTCACTTCCATTTCCAGACTTGCCTCCTTTTCTTATAGCATTATAGTCTCAGTTGCAGGTTTTGTTTAAAACTAGTGAATCAGGAGAACACTTTCAATTCAGAAGACATATATATAGCAAAATTATTTTTCATTATGTTTCTGAATTCAGAATTAGGAGGAGCTTAGTGGGTTATCTTGGCTCAGGGTCTCCCTCAAGATAGCAATGAAGCTTTTGGTTGGGGTTCTAATCATCTGAGACAGCTAGAGAACACTTCCATGCTCAATTATAGGGCTAATGACCGCCCCCCCCCAAAAAGAAGAAGTTTCAATTCAATTCTTCACCATTTGGGGCTTTCCATAGCATGGGAATTACTTCTCTTAGGTCAAATGATCTGAAAGAAGAGAGAGAAATCAAGATGGAAATCATAAATGCTTCTGTGTGTTGCATGTGGCTTACTATCACTTCTGCCAAGAATATATATTCTTTAGAAGCAATAAAATTAGTCCAGCACATATTCAACGGGGGAAGTATTCTATTTCACTTCTTACAGAGGGTATTTGAGGGCTTATTTTTAAAATCATACCTTTGAACATTTTTTGTCTGACAGTAAATAACAAATCTACTTCACCTCTATTTCACCTCTGGTTTCATTATATATCCCAATTATCCTCTCTGGGATAAGCATATAAAATTTTTATTTTATTTTTGTGTGCTCCACAATATAAACTGAACAAACATATATTCCAACCTGACCCGGAAAATCACTTGAAAAGGTGGTGGTTTGAAATTTCTTAATTTCTGAATTGAAAATGAGGAGATGTTTTAATGGCAATATTTTGGAGTTAATGTTAAAATCTATAATTGGAATATCAAATAACATTATTATATTCTTAACACATTTTTTACATGCAGGATAGTAATAAAATAATATAACTCTAAATAGTGGTTTTATGTGCTATAATATGTACATAATAACATTCAGTATTAGCATCAGATTTGTGCAATATATAGGAGTTAGCAATTGTCATGAATAACTCAGGTAAGAAGCAGAAATCATGTAATTTAGTACACCAAAATTTAAAAAATGAAATCTTTCTTGATAGTGAAATTGATTTCCCCTTTGATAGAGTATCAAGTTATAAAATGTTAGTGTCATAGACTAATCAGAATTGTTCAGAAGATATTTTTACTAAATCTATAAATTTAGTAATTCATAGAATTTAGAAATCATATTCAAATATGATTTCAACGCATATTGTACATATTACCTACAAAAATACTTTGTCTGCAAGCACTTTGCTATCATTTTTCTCCAAGATCACCAACTCTCTATATTTCAACTCACCATGTTAAAATGAACATTGATTAATTTTTCTTTTCTTAAATAAGTGCATAAAATTTTGTTACCTCAAGAGGGATAATTATCTTATTGAATTCCATCTTTGATCTTCCTTCAGTAACCAGGTCACAGAGCTGGCACTAGAGCCAGCCTCACCAGGTTTAATCAAATGAGTCAGAAACCCAATTTGGAGAAGTAGAAGAAACTTCACCATTCCTTTTTAAAACCACCCTTTTATTTGTGTCCAAGTACACTCTTGCTTCGTAACTCAGTTTTCCTGATAGAGATGAATAGCCTCACTTATTTTTTCAAGTATAAATTTGAGGGTGATGAACTTAAGGATCCTGTTCCAAAATGACTCTTTCCTCTTCTAACATGCTCTTCCTTAATTCCCTGTAAGAATATACCCATCCTCTTTCAAAGTTATACTGTTGTTATGTATGTATATTAATTAAGTACATTGTTTTACATCCTTGTTAATATTTTGACAGTATAAGGATTTCTCCTTTCAAGCATGGTCACCATAGCTCTCCCACTTAGTAATTTTTGTTTGGAGTTAAGCAGCAACCCGATTTAACTGCCGATGACGCTAATTCACTAGGTCTAACTATATGACAAGTCTTCTTGAGAGCATACTTGCTGTTCCCCTTTCAGTGTGTTCAGTTCCTTCATTTTTTTTTTTTCTGTTTCTCTGTCACTTCTTTCCTTCATCCCACTTCACTACCTCAAATCTGAATGGGAGGCAGGAATCTAATCATCTCAGGATTAAATGATTACACTTCAGGAATGTAATCATTCAAGTGTTTTCTTCCAGAAACACTTGGTTGATTAAAATTGGAGAGATCAAAAAACCTAACTGTTCCTTTGGTGTTCCAATCTAAATTCTGCATCCACCTGAAGGATTTTTCCACTCACAAGTGAACTCTTTTAACTTTCCCTTTATATGTTTTTGTCTTCCATTAACTTGTTTTATTTTGTCCTCTGCCATTAATTAGTAAACTAAAAATCTATTCACCTCTTCACTCTGTCAGTAAAATCTTAACAGTTCACATTATAAAATAGGTTTTAGTAATTGTTGAAGAATCACAATCTGATGATATCATGTGGAGTTTTATCATAACCACTTCCAAAATAGTTGTCCTATGGTCAATTCTTAGGTGAAATCAAGCATTCTTATCATTTTAAATATTTCCCCCATAGGTTACTATTGATCATCTTTTTTCCCTTAATGTTCATATAGAAATCTATAATTTACATTAGATGGTGATCTTTTTATTTTTATTTTTCCAATGTTTCCCTTTCTTTATTCTTTTTCCCAGAAGTCTATTAGCTATAGATTTCTTCAAACTCCTTTTCAAGATTTCTTTCTTAGCTTATACTTGAGGAATTTCTCTACTTAGGTAGCTTCATTAATATTTGAAAATGCCCAATTTAAGATCTTTGTGATTACCTCAAGCTAATGTGCAGAAAACTTAATAAAAAAAGACTTACTGTATACAGTTTCTTCTATTCATTTAGGGTGTGAATGTAGAAAACTGATTGTTCAGTTTGCTTTGGTTGATAAGCCCCAAATTGTGCATACTTCTCCATGTTGAGGAGCTCCCATTTATTAAAATATTACCTTCACTTTAAGAAATTATTCTGAATATTATCTTTGCCATATATGTGAATACTGTAATAATAACTAATTATTTCTTTTGATAGATAGGTCTGTGGACATAGGGCGCTTCCAGTTATTATAGTACTATGGGAACTACGAGGTAGGGGTTGTGTGAAAATGTCTTTTGAGAGTTCAAGTAGCACCACATCACCATAGCCTTGAAATAGGAAGAATGCGTGAGTTCCTAAGTTGCAGTTCACTGTGAGTATAGCTGATTTCACCTAATGAGGCTGAAAAAATGTCCATCCTACAGACATTCTTTTAAAATAAGATATTTTTGTCAACTTTCATTATGAAATTTTATTGTTTTGATAGTCTTTTATTCAATTACTGTAGAAGGTAAGTTTCCATTTTTTGATTGTATCAATTTTTTTGTGGAGACTCTAGTTTGGAATGCTGTATATGATTTAGGGGGTATAAGGTCACACTTCTTTATATGTACGCTATCATATTACAGCCACCAAAAAGGCACCAAGAATATCTAACAAATTATAGTGTCACGTAAAGACTATGAACCTTAAGCCAGATAGAACTGATAATCCAAAACAAGTCAATCTTTAAATTACATATTTCTCAACTATAAACTGGAGTTTGGAAAAGAAAGTTATCTTACGAGCCCTTAGTTATTACAATCAATCTATGAACTACTTTGTTTAAATTGGTGACATTGATGAGAATTCAGAGCTGATGATTACTTATCTTTATGAAGGAAACAGGAAAAATCTAATTTCTTCAGAACCCCCACTCACAAAATACAATTTATAGATAAGCTTCATTTAGCAAATTGCATTTATTTATTAGAATATATCCCCTTCACTCAGGATGTTTACCTCAACTTCCAATATGTTAAATCATTCAGTACAAAGAATTTTATTATGCTATATATTTTTAAAATAGTCCTCCAAATAATTTGAAGTATAAGATAACCTATAGGTTAAAAAATAATGATTTCTTGATGATTTAGTTTATAACCAAGAGACATCTCTTTTATCCCATTTTCATCCTTGCCCTTTGCAAAAACAAAATCTCTAGGTTACATTTTAATGAAGACCAATGTGAAATCACAAATTTTAAAAGTATGTTTATAACACATGAAGTTATTCTTAAAAGTATATATCATAATTTTTTCTCTTATTGATGTTAACATTGCCACTAAATGTCTACTAGTTTAGCCTTTTCATAGTTTCATATGGAATTAATTTCTAGTTTGAATATATTTCTGTTATGAATCTTGCTAAAGCAAATTTAGCTAAGATTACTTAAATCAATGCACATTAGGTCATATAAAAACAATGTGTATCATTTCCTAACCCCCAACATCTATAGCCTGCTACAATTGGTATAATTCAAATATGATGATCCATGTAGTTGTGCATATACATAGTGAGTGAAAGTGTCCTAATGTCTTAGTGAGTATATTAGATACCCTCACCCTCTATTATTGATTGCCAGAGTTTATTTAAAAATTATTTTAATAGCATTTTAAAGTCATTAAAATGTTTGTGTAAATACAGATTGAAATATAACAGAAAAATTAATATTGGTAGAAAATATCTTCAAAGGGTGATGTTAATATTTAATTCAATAACCTAAATTACCTAAAATATCCAGAAACCAGTTCCAGATAAAATACTTCAGTATTTAGCACACTAAAGTATCTATAGTTTTTCTCTTAAGTTAACCATTTAAGCAAGAATAGAGGCTTCATTGTTGTTGACATATAAAAACCTATGTGTTTTATCATAATGCATAACAGAGATAAATGTGATTAAACCATTCAAATGCAAGCAGGTAAGTATTTTTTAAATCATTATTTTAAGATAAATTGCTATGTTAAGATGTGTATATATTTCTTCTCAACATTTTGACTAAGATCAAGTGTAAAATATACATATAGGAAAAGTTCACAAGTCATACATGCACTGATTGCTGAAGCTTCATGAAGATCTCTTACAAGTAAACAGTACTCAGATCAATAAATAGAAAATAAAATAACCATATTTTGTGACATGTTTTATTTTCTACTATGGAACAGGGTTTTGATACAAAATTTTGAGGGTTCATTTTTCAATTTTGACTCAGGTACCAAAAATTAATCAGTGTAAGCAAATATCTAAAAACCAAAGGTTTTCAGTCATATATGTAGTTAATTTCAATATAATTGTTAACATTGATTTTTATGAAGTTTACTTCTGTGGAAATAACCTAATTAAAACAATTTAGTAAGGTGTAGCCATGCTCACTGTTGAAGAACAAATGTACATTGTCTTGAAAAGACTTCTGCTGTGTTTTGTTTGGTTTTATATTAAACTTTAAATGGCATCTAATACCTCATAGGAGTAGTCTTTCTCTCTCTGTATAGATTCAATATTCACATGTGATTTCTAACCATTCCATGCTCTGTACTTTAGTGCAGTGAGATGTTTCCATGTCACATATTCAGAGGGAGGTAGATTAATAGGGAGTTCTAGCTGGAAATTTCTTCCCTGTTATTGTTCTCCCTCAGCAGTTGATGGCTAAGTTAATTCTCTTTAGTTTTGTCATGCTCTAAAGCACACATTACCAAGCAATGGTAAGCTTTATGAGGGAAAAAAAAAAAAAAAAAAAGAGGAGCAGTGGTGTCCGTCAAAGTCTTAAAGTTGCATTTTTAAACTTTGGCTTGACCTGATGTGCCATTCAAAAAAGCTTCAAAAGATTATTTTTTTAAAAGAAAGGTTCAATATGTCCCGAGGCTATCGGTTTTGAGTTAAACTGGGTGAAGTAGAAATATTTTACTCATCAGCTTTGCAGTCACAGAGTTTGCCTCAGCTAGAACAAAACTGCTGAGGCATTTAGAGAAAATTAACCCCCCATCCTGGCGGCCAGATGTGACTGGTTTCTGATGAATGCACATGAGTGGGCTGAAAAATCAAGAGACTGTGAAATTCCTGTCAGGTCCGTACAGTGCAGAATGGGCTATTGACTGCTTTCTATATTTCCCTCCATCATTCTTCTTGAACACTGCCATTAATTTCCTCTCCTACTCTGACTTGTGTTTTTTCCCCCTCCCACTTCCCTTTAGCTCTGTCAGCTGCAAAGAAGGATACACAAGGTGTGGGAGAAACACTTCAAACTGGTGGTCCTCTACAGCCAGATGAGGCTGGCCAGGTTCCAGACAGAGTCTCAAGAGA
The DNA here is from genome assembly GCA_004024945.1 of Uropsilus gracilis. Lineage (NCBI taxonomy): Eukaryota > Metazoa > Chordata > Mammalia > Eulipotyphla > Talpidae > Uropsilus > Uropsilus gracilis. The sequence continues at coordinate 33,628 of PVHY01001107.1, read as the reverse complement.
GTATTCAGAAAATATTAGTTGTGCAGGTAGGTGATTGCAGGGAAGTAGGAAAGATCATTCTGATCTAGATTGAAAAGCAAATGATGGGTGGTGTGATGGAGCATTAAAACCATATCCCATCAGAGTTTTATAAATTTTTAACCTCTTTAATAAACTAGAATTGCATGAAGGATGAATTCAGTAAGTTAGCATATATGCTATGCATACTTGGGGAGAAAAGAGAGATTGAACTTACCTCTCAAACCTTCAAAATAGATTTTTATGAATATATTCGGTGTAAATATATATTTCCAAATCTTGCAGCTATCATTCAGCTCTTGAGCAGTTATTGTCAAGCATTTGCCCTAGGTTGGTTTAGTATGAAATCTGCTCCAGTGAAAATGACTTTTTTGTTTGTTTTATTTAACTGTTTTCTTTCCCTTCCACTTTGCAAAAGACTTATTCTTCTAAACAGATTTGGAAATGGCTTTATGTGGAAAAGAAAAAAAAGCAACTTGGATCTAATGTAACTGTGGTTCCAGGTGCCTGTGAAATTTTGTCTTTGTAAAAAATTTCAGATGACTTGTCTTAATGGCTCTGACCTATTAAGAAATCTATAAATTATCTAAAGATTATTCCATGGAGATTACTTCGATTTTTTCAGAATATTGTTTTGCCATTTGAAAAGTTACAATATGGAAAAAATGGTCTCCCCAAGGAAAACACTTGCCACCTTATTTTATAGAAGACAAAAAAGTGAAAGTATCTGTTCAATAAACAAAATGTGACATGCTAAAAAAAACCCATAATTTTCATTAATTTGCAACATAAACAATGTTTGCTGACACTAAACAAACCAAATCTTTTCCTGAACATTTCGTTTATGTGTGCACTTCTTGGTGCTTTGGCCACAATTGAAAAGATTTCACAAGCCCTAGCAAAGCTATTTCAAATGCTAATTTTACCATTTCTCCTGAAGATATATATGCATATATATACGCTTTATTTATGAACTTGCATAATAAATTATAACAAAAATTTTTGAAAAGGTGTTTAAAGTGCGTAGGTTTAATAAAAATTCACATATAAGCTTGAGTATAAACTATCATTTGAGTTTATTAGGAGTCAGGGGTATATTTTTTATTCAAATGTCCTTAATATATACTATTTTAAAAATTATGAAATGGCTATAATCTGTGGTTATCTTTAAAATATCCAAAAGTAATCTGCATGTACTAATAATTGTCAAAGAAAAAAATCTATATTTCTTTGCAAGTTAAAAACTCTCAAAAGCCTTACAAAGTATAAATTCTCAATGAAAATTGTGGTATATTTTGAAATACTGAAGATCAGTGGAAATTATTTGAGTATCAGTAAATATTCAGTCTATAATCTTCAATAATCTTCATTCTATTTTTATTAGAAATACACAAGAAATACACAATGTGTTACTTGATTTTAAATTTCTTATTTGTATGGCTATTGCATAGCAAATATTATGGTTAGGAGAAGATTGGTAAGAAAACTCAACTACTCAGCATCTACACACACAGCAGCAAGACTGGATTAGATTTGCGTAATTTAAGAAACATAATTTAGTGGCTTTTTATCAGCTGGCAATTCAATTTTCAGTATTTCAATTTCGACTTTTCATAAAAATACAAAGATGTAATTTCCAAAATATTGCCAAAGAACTATAGAAACTTGTGCAAACCTTTGGGAAAAAAAAAGTCAAGTCCAAACTTTCAACCTGGTACAACATGACCTACAGGAATCACTTCCCATTAAACTTCCCAATTTTATCTTCCTATCACTTTTGTTGTTGTATTTCAGCCACTTCAAAATTCCTACTAATCATAAAAACTTGTTTTATTTCTCTCCAGTGTTTAATACTCTTCTTCTTTGTGCAACAGTCCTCCTTCTCTTACCTTTTAAAGAGTATCTGACTAGGTTCAAACAACTCCTTTATGGAATGCTTCCTGAACCCATCACCCCTGCAAATTCTGCCAGATAACATTGATCAGTTTAAACATCCCATTATGCCCTGTTCTGACCATCACACTGAAGTTGCATTTTCAGCAGCTCTTTTTACATATGGCAATCCCCTCTTTTCTAGATCATTCTAAACTTCTCCTGAGATTTTTATCAGTGAAATCAACCCAAATCTTGTTCAGATTTTTAAGGTAGATGGTAACAAGGAGATTATGGGGATCTAGGTGGAACACATGTCCATACTGCTTTCACTTCCTATGTTCAATTTTGTTCAATTTTCAAAAAGGAACATCATGAGTCATTTAATGTAGTTGCAGAGTGAACCTGCAGATGTTAGTCTCTTCACTTTGACTCAACATCACTGGGAATTATTTAACACATCAGATGACTTGGTACCATGTCAAAGTTGGAAGTCAAAATTATATTTTTCTGTGAATTTTTTATATTTTCAATGTATTATTTCTTATTTAGATGATGTCATTAGATATTAGTAAACTATCACATGAGAAAATAATCCTATAAACTCTATTTTATGCTTGGACTTTGAGGCAATCCTTAAACACAACTGGCAGATTTGTAGATGATAGAAATCAGATGGGCAAGAAAAGCTTTTGAATTATAAGGTCAAGCAGAAATCAATAGATGAAAAAGAATTGGCATATTTTATTTTAATGTTTTTTGTATGACAAAGATATAAGGATTTTAGTTGACCACAATTTCAATATTAGAAAAAGTGAGATACTGCAGACAGGAACAAAACCATGTGTCAGATCTAGCAAGTACAAAAGATGTCCTGATTCTGATAGTATATGGCATAGCTTCACATCATGTTTGAATTAATATAAAATATTTTATTTATCTCATCACTGCTTTTCTTTGTATTTTCAACTTATTTAATGTCATGATAGTTAATATATAGCTAGCATCTTATTTGGAAAAAGACTGATATTAATCCATCATTAAATGGGAGAATGTAGTAGTAGCTAGAACATATTAATGTCATCTGAGATGGCATGAACACTGGTATTGTATTTAGTTAAAGGAAATAATTCTATTGCACTTTTTCAAAAAGAGTACCTCTGCAGTATTATATACAGTTGGATGTTTAAGCTCAAATTGATATACCGAAAGAGCACCAATATGAGATAACAGAGGAGAATAAGAAAAACTTAGAATTCTTAGTTATAAAAGGAAAAGATCATATGTATATATATATATATTCATATGTATATATATACATATATATAGTTACATATATATGTATTGATGAGTGCTAAAGAGTAGCACATAGACCAGTGATAGAAAGGCTTGGACTCAATAGCAATGCAGCTTCTAATAGGTGTTGCTGATCAAACATGCAGTACTGTTGATGGAGCAGAAATTACAACAGTGATGGGGGAAAGGGAGTGGGCCAAAATCAGTCCAAGGAACATTGCCTCAAAGGATGCTCCTCTTGGATTTATTTCCTGACCTCCTTAAGTAAATATATGTGTGTGTGCAAGTAACTACTTACCCACTAGAATGTGAGCCTTCTACATCTGAGAACATGATCTTTGACTTTAAGCAGTTTACAGGTAAAGAATGTCAATTAATCTCAGAACATATTTAGGCTGAGGAGGGAAGAGGAGATAGGAAATCTACGAAGTCAAAGATATTTTGCTAAAAGGTTCAGAGCTAGAATACATAATCTTTGTTTTTGAAGAATTTGCAGTCTCAAAGAGGAGGCAGACATAATATACTGTATCTATATAAATGAGGGCAAGAAAAAGGGCACTTAAAGCAACCTGTAAATATAGGTCAGTTTTTTAAAGAAAATTTAGCGCCTGTGCTAAATCTTAAACGTTAAAGGGATAGGAACAAAAAGTATGTAGGTGATAACTGAAAAAAATGAATGTAAGAAAGATGTGAGAATAAAACAATATAGTGCATAACATACAAGGAAATTGGCAAGTAATTTGATATTGCTAGAGTATAAAAATACAAGACAGGGACTAGCAGAGATGAAAAAAGAGGTTGATACACACAATTTTAGGTAATAGCTGGATATATGGTTAACTGTTACCAGGATTAGATGATCAACTTTATGGTTGACCAGGAAGCAAAAGGAAGGAGCTGCTTGGTCCTGTCTGGGGGGGAGGGTTCCTTTGTAAAAGAAACTGGGATGTGAAACTAGCCCCTTTAATAGTAATATAAATAGAAAAAGAGAAACATTTTTTGAGATGGAAGGAACTGAACCCCTTATAGCAAATGAAATAGAAGAGACTTGGAAAGAAGATTATGGAATTTGGAAAGATGATTCTAGAACTGTGAAATAGGCTTTCTTTTATCTTTTCCTTTTTTAGAAAGCATTTATGTATAACTAAGTGCCAGGCATTGTCCTCAATGATTTATTTTTAATTCATTTTATTCTCAAAGAATACTCAGCAGTGTTGTCTCAGTTTCACCATTTTACAGAGGAGGAAACTGAAGAACAAGGAGGTTACCAATTTATTGGAGGGTCACGTAATTAATCACAGAGACAAGATTTAAAACCAAGCAGTTGCACAACAGGATAACTCCTCCTGTAACACTACTGTGGGAATTTTTCTGCATGTTTTTACTCAATTGAGTTGTCTGAGAGAAAGAATATGAAAGATAGGCAATAACATAATGTCTTAAGCATGGTTATAAGTAATAAGCTGGCTAAGATTTATGTTCAGGAGTGGTTTCAACATTCAGTAAATAATTCTTAAACAGTTAATTATAAAATCAAGTGCTAAAATACAGGCATACACTTTTTAGATATTTCTTTTCCTTAGTATTACTATACATTAACTTATCAGCCACTAATGGCATTGCACCTAAACCATACAAGTATGAAAATAATATGCTCATTTTAGTGAAAATTGTAATTACAGTTCTAAGAACTCAAAGAACAACCCAAAAGATATAATTAAAAAATCTTTCCTAGGAGCATCAAAATCAGCTGCTGAACTCTAAAGAAAATTAAAAAATTATGGATTATATCTAAAAATGATAAGATGAAAGCATATTAAAATTTATTTCAAATGTCTCATCAGAAACTTTGGTGACCAGCAGAAAGAAGAATATCTTTATATTCTGAAAGAAAAAAAATGAACCCAGAGTTCTCTATTCCAGTAAAAAATATCAAGTCTATAGACATAAATACCACCATTTTATGATATATTAAATATAAGCAATGTTAAAAAAATAAAAAATGTATAGATTAGATAAAAATACAAGATTAAGTTCAATTGTCTATAAATGACACACTGAAGATATATTCAATGATAATTTGAAAGTAAAGGGATGGAAAAATGTTTCTCATATAATACTAAGAATTATTAGAATTAGATAATATTAATAGCAGAAAAATTATGATTGACTACTAGAAATATTACCAGGATTCAAAAAGATCATTTAAGAATCCATTAATCAAGGTCATCAATAGTTCTAAAAGTATATGCATCTAAATAAAAAAGTTTCAAAATACATAAAGCAAATATTGAAGAAACAAAGTAAAAAATAAAAAAAAATACATATGTATAAATTGAGATGTCAATACTCCTTTCTTGGAAATTTATTTAGCATACAGATGAAAAATCAATGAAAACAGGGAGGAAAATCAGTAATAACATGGAAAAATTGAATAATTCCATCACCCAACTTGCCCTACTTGACATTCATAAAAAAATTCCATTCAAATATCTGAATATACATTGTTTTAAAGTACCTGTATAGAAATTTTCAACTGTAGACTATATACTGACTGATGAAACAAGTGTTTTCTGATCACAGTGGAAATTATTAGAAATCAATATTAAAAGATATCTTTTAAAAATCACCAAATATTTGAAAATGAAATCACATTCTTCTAAACATGTACATTAAAACCAATTTATAAGAGAAATTAGATTTTGTTTATTTGTTTATTTATTATTTTTTTTTTTTTGAGACTCGCTATTTTTGCCTGTGGAACCACAGGCTCACGTTGCCCGGGGTACCACAGACTCAAGCAATCCCCAGCCTCAGCTTTCCAGGTAGCTGGGATTACAGGCGCACACCACCACACCCAGTTTTACTATTTTTGGAACTATGTTTCCCTACATGCCCCCAGCAGGACTCGAATCACGATCCTGGCCCCGGCCCTGGCTTCCTAGGCTGCCGTTCATAGGCATACGAAAAGTTCATGCAGAAGTAACCATTATGCGAAATTGATGATTTGAGAGGTGTGAATGAATAGTTCCCTACAGATATAATCAATATATCAATTGATTGACCAATATGGGAGATCCACAGGACTTGGGTACAGCAGAGTTTAAAATGAGGTCCAAGAGGGTCCTAAAGGAACCATACTTATAGAAATAAGCCAGAAGGAAAAAGAGAAATACTGGAAGATCTCCCCTATATGTAGGTTATAAGGAAAACAAACAAACAAAAGGAAAAGAAAAAGTTAGAACTTACAAACTGACAGCAGAAGCAAAGCATAAAACAAGGGAGGGGAAAAGATTGTGAAAGCATGGGAGGAATGAGTACCAGAGATTAAGATGATGGCTCATGGGTGACTGAGACAGAGGTGGTTGGAGAAACTCAGGGTAATACAACGATCTAGAAAATACATGTCCAATAACTTAAAACATTAAAATATAAAAATAAATAAATATAATGGTTCCAAGCAGTGATCAGGCATAGATCTCCACGGGCCTGCTTACGGAGTGTCTCTATTACCTAATTAGCACCCAACTCAACCTTTAGCATGAACAACCTAGAAGTGCAGACACATCTGATAAAGATTTTGATGAGTAAATGAAGTTCTTCTTCACTGTTAAAATAACCAAGTCAGTTTTACTCTTTTCATATGTTGACTTGGCTGCCAAGTGACAGATCTACATGTGTAGAGTTCCTTTGTTTCCCCATCTAGACTCTAGATGCCTGCTTCTGTTTCCCTCAAAGTACTTTCCATTTCTTTCGAATTCTTTGTTCCTCGTAAGTAGCATTGATCTTTGATCTCTCCAGCCACCTGGAAGGATTCTCTTTTAACATCCCTGAATGCCTGGGGTAACAATGCCACATTATATTACGTATCTTCTTTTCATTTAATATAGTAAAGGAGAAGAGTCATTTAAGATGGATACCTAAGATCGAAATATATTCATTTCATACATACATCAATGTGAATAGATCCAGGAGGTTAATACAGCAATTATCAGTTTAAAATTCCACTATTTATAACCTTTATTCTATTTAACAACAGGTTAATATAAATATATATTCCTTTTTATTTATTTTATTTATAAACAAATAGAGCTGTAGTGTTCTAATATAAAAGTCAGTACAGATTTTAATGGCCAACACAATGAATTAAGATTAGTTTACTGAAGGTCATAATTACCACAAAGATCCTTTAGAAAAAAGAACATGTTTTTTTATTAATTCACTAATAAATTTCTCATGAGTCTAATTCCTGTCCCCTATTGCCCCAATAACATTCTCCTTCAAATGGTTAAAAAATAAACTGTGTTTGCATTGCATTTTCTGAATTCAAAATCACTGCTCACTCTTAGTTTGCATTTTAAGACTTAGGAAATCTCTTTATGGAAACATTGTTTTTACTGAGTAGATAAAGAATTAGTCTGCCCAGCTGTCAAGATCTATTTTTTAAAATGTATTCTTTAAAAAAAATTTTTAATTAAATATTCATTGCTTTTATTATAAAAATAAAACTTCTGGTGATTTTTTTCTAGACTTAAAGAAAATAATATCCAGCATTTTAATTTCTTGTTGAAATGTATGTATAGGCAGTGCATTTTTCAAGTGGAAGAACCATGTCAGTGGTGTGGGGGAGAGGAGTTTTTCAAAGACAGAACTTTAAGTTTGAAAATTAGTGATTAATGGAGCATATCCAGTAGGTATTTTTCATACAAGTTAGCATCATCATTATATAATGATGCTGCTTTGATGTGAGATTAACTCAGACACATAATTTTTTATCCAAAAGGATCAAGATTATGGAACAGTGAGCAGTGTAGTTATAACAAGAGGAAGATATTAAGGTAACATTTTTAAAGAAAATACAAAAAAGATAAAACTTAAAGTAGCCTTGTTATTCATAAGTGGTACCACAACTATTAGAAAGAGAAAATTAGGAAGTTGAAATAATTCAGTAAACATTAATGTGGCTGCAAACTTAATGTGGACATTATAGAGTTAAAATACACATATCTGGCATTGTATAATTTCATATAAACTGTAAACCAAATAGGAACAAAAATACGCTGACCTGTATATCCTATCTCTGTCCATCACTATGAAACTTTTGCCTTTGTACTTTAATTCTTAAAAATACTTTCCTATTTATTATAAAGGGGAAAATTATCTAGCTATTGACCAAACTCTGGTCAACTCTTTCTTTAACATGTTTTAGTTGATGAGGGAAATATTTTCCAAACTGTCTGGTGGCCTCTCTAAAATGAACTAGTGTCTAGGCCAATGTAAGAAGTAAATCAACTGTATGTTTACATAGCAGGTTTCAGTTTCATGCATATCTGATGTGAATGATAGCCACCCTCTATGATAAAAGACTTTCCTCTACTTTCCCCAAGTAGAAGATTTGGTAACTGAACTGTAGAGAATGGGAGGGACTTGTCCAAAGACTCACAGCCAGTCAGTAATGAATCTTTGAACTAATACCTCATCAACTGTGTTTCAACATCTAATCTCTCTTAATTAAAAATCAGTTTAAGAACTCTTCAAATTGAGCCTTTGTTTGAGTCACTTTGTAAGAAAGAATAAAGGTCACAAATCCACACAATTCAAGACTCTATATGGAACAAATCAGGAGAAAATAGAAAAAGGCACTGCCATTACTTTATGGAATTTTAAATCTCTGTGTGCCTTAACTGATAAGAACCTGCTTCAGTTATTTTCATCAAGTTCCCACTTTGCCAAACAGCTATCATTTTATACTACAGTCTTCATTCCATATCACACGTTTGAACATATTCTTTACTAAAACAAAGCTTTTTAATGATAGTCTCTATATTTGCCACTACCTAAAATAATTATGACATTTCAACACAGCTCCTAGAAACATGCTGATAGACATATCATAGATTATAAACGCATCTATTGAAATGCTAACCATGGTTGCAAAGCAGATTATCTTATTTAAAGACACTGGTTTTAAAATTTAGACATTTAATTTAATTATGTTTTCCCAGAAGTATATAAGGAAATCAGAAACCTAGTGTGAATAACATTATCTTCACAGAAATGAAAACTTGCAAGAGCATTTTTGCCACAAACTCAATAATTTTAGTATAATCACTAACTATGTTTTTGTTTTACAGAACCAGTATGATTTGGAAAAAGAATAAAATTGCTTTTAAAGTACAAAAATAATTATGAACCACTTGAAACGTAATGTCTGTGTTTTATTTCTCATCAGAATTCATTAGTGTGTAACATCAATAATTTAGCCCATCATTTGCCAACACTGACTTGGCTCAGTAGTTCAATCATGTAACCCTGTAAACTCACTTTCCATTAAAATGAATGTTGCTGACAAAGGATAACTAAAGAGATACTTCATTTATTAACTAAAGAGGTACTTCATTTATCAACATTTTTAAATTAGGAGTTTGGGGCCACAGAAGCTTAGCTGGATGATTTATTTGAAGGATCTTTATATTAGACCTAAAGACTTGTTCCAAATCATACAATGTTACCCACAAAGATAATCGCATTTCACTTTGTATAACATGTGATTCAGGGCTCTCTGTTCAGAGACAAACATAGCCACCTGCAGAGAATAAAATGACCTAACCAGAACAAAAATCTGACTGCTTAGTTCAAAATTATGAAATTACAGCATTCTCCTGTATCCTGATACACTCCATTGGGCATATTTCTTACAAAACCTATAATATGACATCATATATTCTAATATCCTAATGTTGTTAAATTGATTTGAGGCATCTCAGCTCAAATCAGTATTACTGATTAATAATGATATTAAGGATCCCTAGTGTCCACAAAATTTTATTTCAGTACATTCAAACTCCTTATCACTTGCCTCTGACCAATTCCCCAGTTATAAATGCCCATAGATGTTGCTGAAGCTTTTTTAAGAAAATTTGATTCTCTTGAGTTGATCTCACATTCAATTGCTAGGATAATATCACTCTTTGGATGCAAAAAGCAAACAGACAAACAAAAACATCTGCAGTGCAGTGAGCAAAGCATGAAATCAAAATTTTCCATATGTATCAAAAGTTTCATCTCTTAGACCTTTAAACATAAAATTTCTAGAAAATATGCAAGATTGTATGATCATATCTTTCCTTGTTTCTTCTGTAATAAATTAAATGCATGTTTCTTATTAAAGCCTTTTTGTAGAAGTAGGGAAATCTGCATTTAGCCTCTAGAGTTGCCAGCTGGCATCTTTCCCTGATTTGGATCAAAAAGTTCTCAGCCAGCTGATTCATTCAAAAGTCAAACTCCAGGGTTGATGTTGGATTATAAAATGTTATCTTCACTGTATCAAACTGCTTATTCTTCTTATCTCTCTCTGTCCATTTTAGCTTGCTTACCCTTCTTAGAAATAATTACCCTGGAAGATCCTAAATAACAATACAAAAAGCTTTCTCGTACCCTCCTTTGTTTTCCCTTACCCTTAGAAAACTTAAGCTGGGAGGCAAAAAAAAAAAAAAAAAATTCTCCCAAACATTAGGAATAAGAGTTACTCATATCACATGTCTTTGTAAGTAGTACTCTGCAGTCTTTTTATGAAGAAATAAAGGAAGCAGCACCTTATCAAGGCAGACAGTATCTGGGGTAGCCCATGCTTCTTACTTTTTAAATTATATTTATTTAACTGTGATTGTCACAAATACCACAATAGAGTCAGTTTTGCGTTCCAGGATTTCTGCTACCCATTCCAGACTGTGTCCCATGAAACCAGCCACTGCTGAATATTCTGATGTTTGGGGAGCTATGGATTGCAAATCTATTGTGGAAGACAATGGAGTTAAGCAAAGGCACAAACTGGAAGCAGCGACTAGTCAATAGTGACTTAAAGGGAATTATACAAGTGGCTTCTTAAAAATAGTCATCTAGGCTAGGTTTTCTACTGATAATATTTGGAAATAAAACTGAAAATCACTGTAAAGGAATACAGGTTTACAACAGCAAGAATGAAAATGGAGGAGAGTGGCTGGATGCCTTAAGGGCATGATCATACTGGTTTATTAAAGCAGTGGATCAGGTGAAATTGAGGATGATGAGAACAAAATTATTCTAAGAATGAAATAAATAATAAGAAAGAAGAATTGATAGGTCCCTTACTTCAAGTGAAAAATAAAGTGCTGTTTTCATGGGATACCATTGAAAGATCCTCTGAGCAACTGAAAAAAACATTTGGCGTATAGGTGACCTAGTAGGCCATAACAAGTTTTGTAGTCAGATTGTACAGCCACAGAAGTGGATGAACTTGGAATGCATAAAAAATGCATAAAAAATTAAGGAAAAAATATCAACAGAGCCAAGGCAAATACCTCAGCAAACTCCTAGCTCAAATTGCAAAGCATGGAATTTATCCAAGGAGAAAGAGGAGACCAAGAGTTAGGGAAAAAAATTAAATACTTTATAATAAAACCATCAGAAAAAGAGTTATAAGATGGCACATCAGGGCCTGCAACTGTAGCCAAGAGCTTGTGGGTTTTTTGAAGTATATTTTAGTTGTAGAGTGCACAATTGCTCAGAAAGAACATGTTTTTACTTAGTTGCTTGAAATTTAAGTTAGAGTCTTCATTTGCAAATGGAACCTGGAATGTCAGCATCTTATTATATAACGTGTGGTTATTTTTCTTAAAGACAGCCCACATTTGTTTTCTTATAAGGAGGGAGATAAGACAAAATGACTTTTTTATAACAAACCTGAAGCTGTGGATTGGTAGCTTGCAGATTGATTGTGGAAAATATGCCACATTCATGATATCTGCTAACCTAAGTAGTTATGACTATAATATACAACATGAAACATCTCATATTTAAGGCATTATGAGAAAATGTAATGTTTTACTTCTGAATTTTCTATAAAATTCATGATATTGGTCTAAAATATGCAAAAACACCATTATAGTCAGATGTACCATGTATATATATAAATATCACACATGGAAAAAAATATATCAATGGTCAGCATCTGAGCTTTTAAAGTCCTCTTCTATACATCTGGCTTTATTGAAAGTAACTTTCTATATTTGTGCCTGGATCTTTCTTGTGTAAAAATGGTCATAAAAATTAAAAGACAGAAAAACACAAGTATATGTCTATATTAATTTTCAGGAAAAACAAATGGGAAAATGTATGCAATACAATTATATGAGCTAGTGTCCACAAACAATCTGATATTAAAATAATTGATAAAAAAGATTAATTCCAGGAAATGTTAAGAATAATATAAGATTTAATATTTCCATATGTTCAGAATTTTTTTTTCTATAAAGCATGCCCTGGAGCAGTGGATTTTTTTACAGTAGATGGAGGACAATTTATTTTTATATATAATATTTGAGAGATCTCTTGTGTATTAATTTTCCTGGTTTAAATCTGCCCTTAAGGCTAGAAAAAAATTTTTTTAAGTGTAAAATCTAGAAATCTTAAGATATTTGCAATGGAACCTTGTGAATTAGCATATCTAGAAATTGCATGTAAAGAAGATTTCATCAATTTGCATTTATTCATTTAATTGTTTATACGTAGATATATAATAGCAAAAACTTCAGTCATATTAAGAGTTTCCACTGAAAAAAGAATTTTTAGAACATAAAAATTCATAGTGAATTTTAAAATAAAAGGAAAAATGTGTATGAGCTTTAAGGTGCTCCTTAATTACTGACATTTATAAAAGGGTATCTTGTAAATTTTTAAGTTTAACCAGATTAACAATTATTTTTCTTTATAACAAAGATGATTTCAGGAATGAAATGAATATCTGTTTTATATTTTATTAAATAAAATAAGCTACAGTTTGCCAAAATGGCAAAGTACACACAGACCCTACTAGAAAGACAAATATCAAAGATATTGATGAAGTTTGTAGTTTTAGGTAGTTATTTTCTCTACAAGAAATATTATTTATTGTCTAAAATAATCAAACTGTAGTTTTTGGCTAAATTCACTACCACTCTACCACTGTGTCTTTACCACTTAAGCCAATTGATAGATACAGAAAATATTAAAACTAATCATTTAGACAGTCAAATTTGTAGTAAACACACATGGTCACATGTTTTCGCCAGATTACCCCACAAGGCTGAATAACTTCAGTAAGATTCCACATCCACAAAGACCTTCACATCTAGGTTGACATATGAATTAACCAAATAAGAAATAAATAAATCAGCAACTAGGTTGTGGAACAATTGCTGTTGGCCATATTAATAAGGGTGTCTTCACAAGCTTTTTCTTTTGATGAAGCAAATAAACTGTAATACTTAGAAGCATAAATGTCCCGCAATAGGAGCACTAAAAATCCATGAAATCAATGAAATATGCTTGCATTAAGAGATGATAAAATAAAAATAAGCATTGAAAACAACAAATAATAGTAAATAATAATATTAAGAGTGACTTCTATGTTCATTTGCTAGACATCTTTCAGAATGAGGAACCATTCTGAAATGGTTCCTGAATATTCTGGCAACAACTCAGAAAATACATTTTCATTCCTGTAATAGTTTATTCTATTATGCTTAACTAAACTTTCTTTGTCCCAGTGACACTGTGCAAATTTCCCTTTAAATTCAATTTCTTCAAGTATTATTTCAAAAATGAGTTTTACCATATTGACAGATGATCTCTGGAAAGAGAATTATTTGAGCCACAAATGTAGTTATTTATAGTTGCAAATACATACAATTTGATTACTTGTAGAAACACCAACAATGGAACCTCATGTTTATTTTCAATTTGCAAAACACTTGTGCAACTTTGAAGCTTCATTCAATTATCTAATTCTTTTACCTGCATAAAACTTATGTATCACTAAATTCAAATCATATATGCAATGTGTACATAAAATCTTTTTTCCTGTAAAAAAATAGCTTTTACATTCCTGCTTGTGTTATTAAATATATTTACTTTTCCCCTATTTGTAATTTTCACTGAGGCAACTGCATTATATAGGTTTCAGCTTTGTATCATTTTAAATCAGTGTCTACATATGCTACTAAAGTTCACCACCAAAAGTAATTCAACAGTGACCTACCACAGATAAGTTTTCTAATCATATACATAATATATATGAAACCTATGAAATATTTCTAATCATATACATAATATATATGAAACCTATGAAATATTCCTAATCATGAAGCATTTTCTGTTTTTCATGACATCTTACACTATAGAAAAACTTTTTCTACCTGATTACAGTGGTCTCACCATGTATTTTTGAACAAGCCAGTGAAACTAATGAGACTACACTGGTCTCATTCATCACATTTTATTTTGGATGTTCATTTGAGTTTCACTTATCAAGAAACCAAGTAACAAAATCATTGAGCTGAATTACATTTCATGTTCATCAATTGCTCTGATCCCACAAAACTCTGATATATTTTAACTCATAGATTAAAAACAGACTTCTCTTGTCCTTTCTTAAAAGCTGTTTTCTATGACAAAAGGATTTAAGTAAATTGTTTTCAGTAATGAATTCCAAGCATTTTATAGTACATTTGATTTTCCTCACTTTATTTTAGTGGCAAATAATGTTTATTCTATATCATCACTATAATATAAATAACTTCCTAAATATTACAATTATTTCAAATGCATATGTCTCCTTCCTCACTTTCTGAACTTAAGGAGATGAAGAACATAGCTTAAAAAACAGTACCAAATATCTCTAAGCAGGAAACATGTTTTATAAGAAAGATAACATAGGTTGGGTACACAAAAAAAGAAAATAATATGTACAATTCTCATTATTAGTTATTGAATTGGTGGGGGAGAACAGTAGCGAGTTCCTGTGGACAAATTGAGGCTGTGGAGCAGTACAGTAGAAGACCAGAAATTTTGGTTGGCAAATATAGTTAAGTGATGAGTTTCAAGACAAAGATTTCTGAGCATTTTGTGTTGTAATAATTTCTGCTACTGTACATAACCTATTTAGTGTGGTCTTTGTTGTGGAAATTATGGAAAAGAGATACTATCATGAATAAGTTGACAAGGATTACATGCTTAAAATGGTGACATGATTAACAGAACCAATCCCGTACATGATAGTGAGAGGGGACAATGAGAAAGAGACACCAAAAATTCATAATAATTTGGGAAAATTAATTAAAACAATGTATTAATTAAAACAGTGTATACATGAAAATCTCTATGAGCTCCTGGGAACAAGAGATATTTAATGACTCAGAATAGGAATGCTATCCCGGTTGAATATAAAAATCATGTATAAATTCACAAAGGCATTTGTGAATCATGATAAGTAATTCAGGTGGAAAGGAATGGTGGTAACTGAGATAGAATTGATTTCAAGTTTTAAAATGAAGGAAATTTAGACTCCTTAGATAGTGGGGATTCTAGAGAGATGTATAGTCTCTAATGAGTCTTGACCTCAAGGGAGAACCCCGGGCTACAAAGAATATTTTAGGAGTCATTAACAAATTACTAGTAACTGAAATTATTGGAAAGGTATTCAAACCTGCAATAGGAAAAAAGAGTAGTAGAAATAGAAAATTAAAGTGTTATGTTGGCCACAATTATGTGCAGGCATAATATAAGTTTTATTTAATTTTTATTTTTTCAGTCTTCCTCCTTTGAAGTTGCATGTCTCCAAAACTTTCTTAATGGAAATTTTTTTCTGGGGTACACTCTTCCCTGTTAAATTGGTCCCACTTCTGAACTCTACCAGCTGAGATTATTAGGGCATCTAATATCTCCCAGTTTCTTGGTGGTAATTCTAACTATTGAAAGCTATAAGAAAATATCAGTCAAGTGATACTTCTACTTCCACTCAACATAAAGTAATGGGAATCAAAGTATAGGGAACAGCAGTTTTTAAGGCCTTAGATATTCAGCAATATAGGAAAAGGATCCCATAAAGACATGAAACAAACAGGTGACAATTGTCCCAGTTTAGCGCACTGAGAAATTTATATGATGGTGTAACAGGTAAAAGAAACAGAATCCCAGTGACTCTGTATGTCAAGTGGGTGCAGCTGAGAGTTCAAAAAATGAAGCAGATACATTCACAACACAAACTATAAGAGAAAATCCCCTTTCAAAGAATGCTAAATTTGTAGACGTTCCCCCTTAATATGACTTTTTCAATAATATGACCTTTTGAGTATGTGCTTAGGAGAAAACCATCTGAGGAAAGGTTTCTCAAAATATTAGTGGCTATAGTATCAGCTTGTTATATAATACCTACTCCTGTCAGACAGAATAATAAAGAACCTCATGATTTATGGACAGTTTCTCTACCTCAATAGAGAAATTAATAAGCTTTAGAACAAACACAGTATTGACTCCATCTAAATTTCAAAAGCAACATTGAAAGGAATCAAAACTGTCTCCAGAAAGCTAACAATATACCAGAACAAATCTCTGACTACTTAGAGCCATATAAAATATCCAGCACCAATAAAGATAAAATTGATAATGTATGACATTCCATAACACAACAGCATGTAAAAACTAAATAGAAAAATAAAACCAATAATACAGTGAAAAATCAATCAAAGTGATGCATAATTGACAAAGAAGTTAGAATTAGACAAGAATATAAAATAGCTATATAACTGTTTTTCATATGTTCATACGTGATATAGGGGCATTGAAGGAATAATAAAAAGACAAAATTAAATATCTAGATATTAAAAACTACAGTGTTTGAAATGAAAAACACACAGGCTTGGACAAATGGCAGATTTGATACAGTATTTTTTTTTTTAAATCTTTCTCCTTGTGACTTTTTTCTTAAGCATATGCCTCCTAATGGAATCAGTTACTTGTAGAATATTAAGAAACAAAATATTTGGATAAAACCAAACCGATAATAAACTCTAGATATCTGAGTGTAAAACTGAGGTTACCTAATGGGTAAAAGAAAGGGAGAGGAGGTGAGGAGGAAGAACTGTGGTAAATGTCTGTGGGTATTTTGGTGGAGGGTGTGGTATAGTAACAAACCTGAAGGGAGGATATCTCATAGTTTTAAAACATAAACAGCTTTATAAATTAATGTTACCTTAATAAAGAAAGGAATGAAAAAATATCTTAAAACATTGAAAACAAGATTAATGAATTTGAAGATATAGAAATAGAAATCACCCAAACAACAGAAAATAGAATTTTCAAAGTGTATCAGTAAACTGTGATACATCTTCAAGCATGTACACTTGTGATACACTTCAAGCAAGTGACAATACATGTCACTTTTGATCCCTTGAAGGATAGGGGGAAGATATGTGCTCGGAAAAAATACTTGATGACTGACTACTGTATGTAAATAACATAATATCTCTTGAATTAAGAGATATACAACATACTTTTAGAGTTTTCAACCAAATAATAAAACAGGAAAAGGAAAAATTCCATATGGGGAAAAATTAAAATAACCTTAATTGGCCAAAAATATATCATCTATGAAGAAAATCCAGTGAAATCAACAAAAAATTATAAGCTAATAAGTCAACTCAGTAAAATTACAAGTACAACATGCAAAATATATTTCTGTGTGCTAGTAATTACTGGATATCAAAGTTAAGAAAGCATTGCCTATAAGATTTCATTAAAAAATAAGAAATGCCCCCAAACAAGATGTGTGTAATAAAAACAAAACACTGTTTATAAAAATTTGAGATATCTTTAATTAAAAAAAGAGATGTACTTTAAGTTTTCAGTTTTAGCCAAATTAAAGATTCAAAACAATCCCAATCAAAATTCCAAGATACATTTCCATCTATAGCAATTTATAAACTATTTTAAAATACACAGGGAAATGGAGAGTACAAAGCAACTTTGCAAAGGAAGATTTGAAGTAAAAGGACTGAGAATAATTGTATTCAAAATGCATTACAAACAAAAGCACGATATTAGAACAGGAAATGCTAATAAATCAGAGAAATCAAATGGAGTACAGAAATGGACCCACATTTATTGGTAACTCATACTTTACAAAGCTACAAAGACAAATCAGTAGAGAAAATATAGTCCTTTCAATTAATGAAGTTAAAATTACATATAAATGCTAATAAAGTTTCACCCTTGCATTGGACATATACAGAATTTAACTCGGATGAATAATAAACCTAAACATAGAACTAAAAACTACAAAACTTCTGGAAGAAAGCATAGGAAAAACATTGTTATGAACTTAGAATAGGCAAACATTTCTTAGGCACACAGCAGAAACCTAAGATGCAAAGGTTTAGCCCTTCCAGACGTTGTTTAAAATCTCAAAATATAACCCACATACAAAGAAAAAATGTTTGTACAGAATGTGTTTGATGAAAAGGCATAGTACTCATAAATACATATCTTTTTTAAAAGTTCTAGAGATTCATTATTTTTGTAATTATGTAAAGGAAAATTCACCAAAAATTAAAAAAAAAATTTAAAAAGCAGATAAGCAGATTAAAATGTGCTTAACAGAAATAATAACTCATGAATGGCACTTAAATCAGAAGATACCATTATACACCTATTAGAATGATTAAATATCAGTCACCTTAAGTGTTGCCAAGGATGGTGAAAAATTCACACACTGTTGTTATAAATATAAATATTTTTAAATGATTAAAGATTCATGTAATCTGCAAGTACAGTCATAGGTCTTTAAGCCTACTGTCAAACTCTGATCATTGGCCAGGATCATTCCTGGTGTTCGATAACTCAGCATGTCTTCTGTAGGATACACTCAGAAAAGGACAGCACTTTTCTTACATTGCCTCTTCTGAATGTTTCAGTCATTTACACTTTTTGAGAGGATGTCAACCTAGGGGTCATCTGACTCCTCACTTCTTTGAAAAGAAGCAACTGATGAGATAGGAGAAAATATTTGCAAACACATAGCCAATAAGGGGTTAATATGCCATATGTACAAGTTACTCAAACTAATAGCAAAACAAAACAAAACCAGACAATCCAATATAAACAAAGGACATTTTTCCAATGAAGACATACAAATGACCAACAAATACAGGAAACATTGTTCAGTATCACTAGCCTCAGAGAAATGTGAATCAAAACCGCAATGATACATCACTTCACATTTGTTAGGGTAGCTATTAAAAATTGTTGGAAAAGGGAACACTTGTGCACTCTTTTACTGCCATGACAACCCTTTGATACTGACCTATCAATGAGTTCTCACTGCATACATCAGAAAATCGGTATGTGTAGTATTAATCCTTCTATACTTTCTCCCTTTCCCACTATATCTCAAGCACACTTTCCAAACATTCTGCAATCAAGCTGAATGGAACCATTTACAATTCTGACTGGTCACCATGCCATTAAAAACCTGTGCCTTTGTCAAAAGTTCTTCCTCTAATAAGAACTACCTACCACCTACCTCCTGCATGAAACTTGAACCACCAGCTCCTAAACTTCCCAATTAAGCTCCCCTAGAACAGAAGTCACCATCTTTATACTTTCATCCTCATGACTAGGACAGTTTATGGCAATGATTGTTTTACTGCTCTATATCTTTAATGCTTCATAATCCCTAAGATATGTGTAAATATATCAGAAGTATGGAAATATTAAAAATAAAACTGAGTCTCATCACCTTGAATGTACCACTAGACAAGGGAGAGGATCCAAGGACCCCTCAGTCTGATCTCACCTTCCAACAACACAGATGAATAAGTAGATGATCTGCTAGCCACTAGTCATCCACTGGAAATCACAGGGATGGACCAAAAGGCCCTGCCCCAAAGCCCAGGAAAAATGCTATTGAGACACTCTGGTCAAGACTGAAAAGGGGACTCACACTTACCAGTGAAGGCAGGCAAGGAGTCAGTGCTTATCCACAGCAAAAATGCAAAGAAAAAGTTCTGGAGAGACATTTCTGAACAAAAGAGACTCCCTGAAGCGCTGGGGCTTAAGGTCAATATAGGTTTTAGGGTTGGGGTTTAAAAACAAGAGAATTTAACTTTATTGGTTCAGAAAGCCAAGGGAGTGGACTTGGCTGACGTCCATCTATTATTGATAATTGTGAGCACTGATCAGCTGCAGCTCAGAAGCAGTTGGAATCCCTCCTGGAAGCTGTGTGCTCACAGCTGCAGTCTGAACTGGTCTAGTCTCAAGGTCTGTGATGTTTTACTTCTAAATCTGTACTTTCCTTTCCCCCACTTAGCCACCAATTTTTTTAAACTGTGGATAATAGCTCGAGTGCCCTAGCTGGAGAAAATTAGCAATGAAAATGATGGGTCAAGGAAATGTATGGCAACATATGTCCAGGTCTAGAATCAGGTTTTTAACCTCTTATTTACCAGTCCATGGAAACAACAAAATTTTTCCTTGAGTCCTCTCCTTTCCTTGTCCTGAACCCCATCTTGTCTCAAATAGAGTGCTTAATAGAGTTGAGAAAGAAAAGAATATAGGAGGAGAGAGAATAGAAGAAATAAATACAAATGGTATCCTATGTTTTTAAATGCCAGCAAACTGTTACCCTAAAGAAATCGATTGCAATTTATTTGTTAATGTATTTATTTATATATAAATTTCACAACTGTAATTCCCAGGGATTTACACCCCCCACCCTCCCCTCCATTCCCCACCCCCTTTCCCTCCTGCTCAAAGTTGTGCACTTCAGTTTTGTGCTTAGCTTGTTTTGACTTTTCCTCAAGTCTTTTGTTTATTTTTTCACTATATTCCATATATTAGTGAAACCATTTGGTTTCTGTCTTTTTCTTTATGGCTTGTTTCTGCTAATATGATTTCTTCTAAGTACATCCATGTTGTTATAAAATCATCGAATTTGTCATTTTTTAATTGATGAGTAATACTCCATTGTGTATATATACCACATTTTTTCATGCTGTCATCTGTTTTGGGGCATTTAGGTTGCTTCTGTGACCTTGCAATTATAAATTGTGCTCCAGTAAACATCCGAGCACAGGTGTCCCTTTGTACCCACATTGAGGTCTCTTTGGGGTAGATTCCCAAAAGAGCAATTGCTGGGTCAAATGGTAGTTCCATTTTCATTAACTTGAGGGTCCTCCACACAATTTAAATTGTGTATAATATCCAGTGACTAAAAAAAAATAGAACCCTTCAATCTGTAGCCCAGAACTCTACTATCTTGAATATTTACTTCCTGAGTCTTCCGTGTTTATTGCACTGATTAATTAGAATGTATGTTTAATCTCACTTGTTGAATTTTGCCCCTAAATAAACCAACAGGATTGTATGAGAGGACACACATACCTCCCATTGTATCTGATCACATGATATACAAGAGACCTATACATGTGAAGTGTATACTCCACTAATGTAGCTTTGATGTTGCCATTTCCTCCTTAATAAATTTGATAGTTGTTCCCCCTTTTCCCTGGAATAAGTCTAAACTCTTCTATGTTCTATTCACCACCCTTAGTAGTACAGATCCAATTTACCCCAGTTTTATCATTTTGTACCATTAGGAACATTTATCTATTCCCTGGCTCCTAAGTAGAACCCATGCTTTCCTGTCTCCTACATCACCTTGCAAGGTCTTGCTTACACAGCATCTCTTTCATGAGATTTCATTGGTTTCACAGCAAGAAGTGGTAATTCCCTGCTGAAATCCACTACTCTTCTGTGGTCATAACATATTCTAAGTTACTTCCACATTCCTTGAGATCAAACCATAGTTTCTATTCTGACTTAATGGTGAGGGGATGATAAACTTGGGTCCTCTATTCCACTTTTGACCACAATATCTACTATAGTATCAAGGGTATGCATTAGATGTGAAAAATTCAAGTATTTGTGAGAGAATAAATGAAAGAGAAACATCATTTAAATGTCCTAACAAATGTTGAACTCTGCGCACAAATTTTGATTTTGAACTATTTTCTTCACATCACCAAATAATTCTTCTGTAATATATCACTGGAATTTTGACAGGTGTTAAAAGACAAAAAAAAAAAAATCAAGGGGACAATAAATTTCTGAAATACAAAATATTAAACAGGTTTTCTTTAAAAAAACAAAATATCAGTTTATTTAGTATGGTATTATGGTTTATAGTCTTGAATGAGTGACATGAAATATTCAGTTTTGACCATAGAACATTTTGTTTTTTCTAATAAAAATATATAAGTTATACTCTGCTTATTGTATACTCTGAGAAAGAAAGTACACATCAAATTAAATTAATGCTAATTAAATTAGTCACAAGTTTGGGAATAGAAAAAATGAACTACTAAACAACCCTATTTACAGAATAATTTAAGAGTTTGCTTTTCATGTTAAATTATGGGTAGAAATGTCTTAGTTTCCTGAAAGAAAAAATAACTATTATCACCCACAGATTCCCCTCCTCAGGAATCTAACAAGATCAGAATGTGATTATTCATTCATTCAGTGGGGGATTTACTTGGAATTTAATTTTTTTTTTTTTTTACTAATTGGATAGAATTGGAATCTTGATTACCACCTTCTTTAAAATATATTGGTTTAGTATTAATAATCCTCCTTGTTAATCATTACAAAAAAAACACAAAATGAAAACATCACATTGTCTTTATCATTTAGTGTATTGTCAAAATATTTTTCAAATTAATATAATTACTACTCCACCACAAACTCTGAAAGGCAGCCTGGTTATCCAGTTTAGTTCATGAGTCGTCCCCATCTCCTCTAGCCCCAGCACAAAAGGCTCTGTTCCCTGGTCTATCTGAATTTCTAATTTATCTTTTTGGAAACTGATAATATTTGAAATATCAGTTAAAATCTAGCAATATAATGTTTCCTATGAATGCTCCCCCGCCAAAAATTTAATAACATTGCATAAAAAAGACAAAGTAACAATTTTCTTTCTTCAAAACCAGTCAACTATGCAATCTTCGGTTCTTTTAGACCTTCAGAAGGTATGATCAGTATGCATAGGAAAAGTCATGTCTCTTACTTAACTTTGCAAGAGTGCACTGCAAAGCATTAATAGCTGCATTGCCTTGTTAATAAACTTCAGTTAGAATGCTTTGGGAGATAATTTGATTAAAAAAAAGAATAAAAAACACCGAAGCTGAAATATTGCTTTTATAAGCTGTGAGATCAATTCACCATGTGCTTTTTTATCATCTGAAATATATACATTTAAACAGAAAACACAGATGACTTAGCATTCTCCCATATCATGCCAGTGAGCGTGACTCATTCCTTGTAATTCTTTTTTCTAATACTCTCTTGTGCGCTGACTTATGGGGGAAAACTTTCCGTGAAAAATGTGTGCTACTTTTCCACTTTTGGCCTTGTATGTGCTTCTTCTCCACCTTAATTACAATATAAATCAACTGCAAAAGAAAAGATTTACAGTGATTACACCTCACTTAGAGAGCTGCGAAGATTGATCTGGAGGTGGTATGTTTGTCAAGCTCTCTGTCTACTTCTCGTATTAGCTGATCCTATAGTGAATCCCAGAACACATGGCAATGTGCAGAGAAAAGAAAATGCAGGAAAATAAAGCTCTGGTGGGTCATTCTGCTCTTCGTATTCTCACCAAACAACTTACTCTCAGAAATTTCCAGGTCAAAAGACTTTCCAAATAATTGTGAGTCGCAAACCTATTTACTATTTATTAAGAGAAACGAGTATACCATAGCTATTGAACCATTTCCTGCTCATGCCCCATTTTCTCTCTTATGGTGGATAAGAAATTGGACCAGATAATCTTCAGTTTTGAATGAATTTTTGTCGCTATCAACAAGAAGTTATTAAGGACTTAACAGTATTCGGGTTACTCTACTAGTTTCTGGAGTGAGGTTAATCTTTACCTTTAGGAAATTATCTTTTTTATGTGATCACATCAAAGCCAGACACAAACATAGAATTAAGAAACTCAGTTGATACAGTATAATACGCTCTTTCATATTTCCGCTTTCTCAAAGTTTTGCTTTTAGTGCCATAGCATGACCTAATTTTCCACACCTCTGCAGACATCTGTCTAGCCAATTCTACTGCTGTTCAAGCAAGCTGGTGCCATCCTGGCCTAAAGGATCAAAGAAATGAAATAACATGCCTTACAGAGTTCTTCGAGTTAGGTGGTATTGTGAGTCTTCTTTTTTCACATTGTAACCTCACTGAAAAAATGATTTTAGTGATTCCATCTTAAGGAATTGTGGGGAAGAAAAAAAAAGCCCTCTCATAAAATGTTGGTTTACCTATTTGCCAATTTACCAGTCTATCCTTTTTAAAAAGGGTTCCTCTTCTCAAATAACACTTCTGAAAACTGTATTTTTCTATTCAGTTATTCCCTACTTATACTATTTTCTTTTACTTATATTACTTTCCTATGCTCCTGTTGAATAGTCAAGTGCCAAAGATTTTTCACTCTCAGCACATATGAGATTCAGAAAGAAATGTAATCATACTTAAAAAAATAAAGTATATAATCTCAAATCTAGAAATTAACTGGTAATTGAAATTATCATCACAGTGTTTTAACTGATGACCATTGAACTCTTTTCTGGCTAACGGCTCATAGAGCATTAATTGCACGTCACATTACAGATCTGCAGAGTTAAGTTCTGTCTTGCCCTTGGGAGTGTGAGGGCTAAAGCAACTTTGTAAGTGTCTTTCAGGATAAAAAAAATCATTAAACTGAACAAGTTCTATTTAGCCTGGGAAGTATAAGTCTCACTACCCTTTCAAATGTCATATGTTGGACATACATTAGAAGCCCTGCCTCTAACCTTTACAGAGTATTTATAATATTTTTCATTTTACTGAGATGCACCTCCTCTTTCTACTTTTCATAGTACCAAAGCATCTCCCCCAAGGGTTCTCCAGAAAATCATTTCCTATATAAAGCAAATCCAAAGGGTCTAGACAGTTGATCCTAATATATTTGCATGAGACAGTCCAACATGCATTTTAATGGATTATTTTAAATAGCTCATGGTGGTGACTGATGCTTTATGAAGACTATAAGAAACGTAAAAAAAGAAAAGTTGATAAAAATTAATGAGACATAGCTTTGAAAATGTTGCCATGTACAAAACTTTACACACTCACAGAAATATAAACCTTAGATTTTCAAATTTCATTAATTCAGAACTGAATCATTTGTCCAGAACTTGCTTTGACAATTGGATTTGATCTCCACCATAAAAAAAGTTATTTCCTAAACCAATACTAAAACCACTATATGAAAGAAATATTTATGAATTTAAGCAAATGAACTCTTTCATCATCTTAGAAATACTCCCACATATCAGAAATGTAATTATAAAGCTAATTTCAGATGCACAAAATACAAATTGGCACTGTATTACACAAATCACATATCAATTGTAATTAGCTATTTACTAAAGCAAGACAGTCTAGCTAGAATTATATAAAGTAACCATTTATATTTATTACTTTTTCCTTTTGGTATTCCATTTATTTAAATTATAGTGTTTCAATACAAATGTATTCACACATTTCAGATGGATAAGAGCTTAAATCTGATTACTGATAAATATCTGATGTAGAAAGTCCTAGCTAGTAAATTCATCAGCCATGTTCCTATTTGAACGTTGACTCGTGGAAGTTAGTCAGTGCTGATCATGGAGTGAAATCATGTATGAATTTTCTTAGGTATTGTCTGTCACTTCAAGGATCAAGGTTCAGTTCCATCATCAGTCTTATACTCAAGACAGCTTCCCACAAAGACTAAAGTTTGTCTTTCACAATTGAAAGATATATCCCTAAACAATCCATTGGTTAAATATTCTGTGTATCTTAATGACTTCATTTGTGACAAGTCTTTCTATCATCTCTGGTTATTTTCATGGGACATATTTCTCATACAACTTGACTGAATCCAATGATGGGATCCTTTAAGAGTAATATGAAGTTATTTTCATTTTCTTCATCTCTTAGAATTTCCACTTTTTCCTAAGAATTTTTTTACTTCTAAAGGAAAATGTTTCTAAAATGTGTTTTTGTA